>NMRB01001778.1:0-27558 GCA_002633025.1 Notospermus geniculatus | reverse complement strand
TAGCGGTAGTTTACCAAGTCGTCAATAGAGGTCTCCCTTAACGCGGGTAGGTGTAACGCAGGATTGGGAAGCAATACTGTGGTCCTTTAATCGGCCAATCAGAACTTAGAAGTCCCAATGACATTATTATAGAGATCAATTTCCTCAAGTTCAGACTCTTTCCCTATGAAAAGGGTAAGAGATGGCCCAGATCTGACAGCAGATTCGTATTAACATTTTCTGAGATCTGTTGATTAAAAGCAACCCCGCTTAAATCCGACCAAAAATAACCGTTTGGACCCTTTTCCCTGAGGGTAACTCTTCCATTTTGGACCCTTCATTGTGGTTATTCACTGGTTACTGACACAGCCCATCATTTTATAGCTGAGTCTTCGTTTTATAGTTGGGTCTTCGTTTTATAGATGTGGGGATCTTCGTTTTATAGTTGCGTCTTCGTTTTATAGTAGTGGGGATCTTCGTTTTATAGTTGGGTCTTCGTTTTATAGTAGTGGGGATCTTCGTTTTATAGTTGGATCTTCGTTTTATAGTAGTGGAGATCTTCGTTTTATAGTTCAGGGTCTTCCATCTTCAGTCTTCAGTCTTCGGTGTCTGGTATATAGACACCCTGTTTGGTATGGCTGTTAAAGGTTGCCATCAATGTCCCACTGCAAAAAGTTTACATCACAGAAACACTTGCGGCGTGTTACGCCTACCCGCCACATATGCAGTGAAAGTGGCGGTCTTCAAATTGACTGCTAAGTCAATTTCAACTCTAGTTATTATTAGTCTTACAAGTTGACACTCCTGTGCAACCCGGCAGTTCGGTAATCAATGCTGAAAAATACTGTCTGCACATTGATGATAAGAATCATTGTCTATAATTGGATATCTGTCGCGGCAAAATACCTTCGCATTTTACACTACTGAATGTACAAAAAATGTAAAAAGAGCAGACAGTCGGAAATGACAGGTAGGAAATTGCAGTGGAATACGCAGCAATTTTGCAAATAATGACAGTGTTTGGGCTGCGATCATCCGTTCTGCCACGCAAACAAACCCATAAGCTAATCTGTTGCACCAAGTGTTTGATATCGTGATATTGTCGGTGTAGACATAAGGCCGACTAAAAAAATGTTGGTTTTCATCCCCGCCCGCCCGTCAAAATGCTCCTGCCCCTGATTTCTTTTTTATTTTTGATTTTCGGTAAAACGTCTTAAAAATGCAAGTACATGTAACAACCGTCAAACGATCGTCGATCTAGCGCGCACGCTACCTGGCGGTCAATAGCGTCACTATACATCAAACGAAACCTGTGGTGGGGTACATACATCTAGTTAAAGTTGTCTACTCTAGTCTCATTGTAAACTAAGGGAAGCAATTGGAAAATAAATCAATGTTTGGATACATGTATCATGAATTTGTTCATTTCTTCAAAATAGGCATACTAGGGCAGTTACGAAGAGAGGCAAGCAGAAATATGGCCCACACTCAAATATGTGTATGCTTTTTAGCCCGCTTGGCCGCAAGGCCCAGCAGGGCTTAAGCTGTGGTTGGGGTCATTGAGTGGTGGTCTGTCGTGCGTCAATACGTACGTACGTACGTACGTACGTACGTACGTAATCTTTTGATTTGTTAACGCTCTAGCGCCTTTATTTTTTGACGAATCTTTTTGGTCTTTGGTGGGTGTATATATGGGCCTAAGATCTAGGTCGAGTTCGATTTTGAGCACGGTTGTATTCCTATTTTGGCCTCAAGGGGCGTTTTCTGAAAAATTTCAAAGGGCCATATTTTGATAATGGCTTGAACTGTTGTGTTGGAACGTTGTACACATGTACCTCTAGGTTGTAGCAACTTACAGACAAAACTTCGGTGAAATCTGATTCTTTTCTTAGCCACCAGGGGGCCAAAACCAAAATCATGGAAAGTGCTATTTCTTCCTAACCGAGAGATGGATTTTTGTCAAATTTTTTTCATGGGTATATCTAAAAGGATACATACGATATAGCACTCGAGTTTTTAATTTGACCTACTTTTCAAGTTCGCAGAGGTCAAAGTTCACCTGAAATTATGAAATCGGCTCTTTTTGTAATGGTTTGCCCCTATCGCTTTGAAACTTTGCACATATCTACCTCTAGACTGTAGTGTAACAACTGGGATGAATTTTCGGTAAAATCTAATTCTTGACTTTGCCACAAGGGGCGCCAAAACCAAAAAAACATAAAGCGTTATTTCTCCATCGGCCATCACCATGCCTCAAGCCAAGCGGGCACAGTGCCATTGGCACTATTTTTGAAGCTACGAGTCTTCCGTTCATCGCCCACTTCCTCAACCACTAGAAAAATAATAATAAAAAAATGCCTCCCCGCCCCACCTTTTCACAAAAAAAGGATGAAAACCATTTTTAGTCGGCCTAATACATCGCCGCATCCTACAGCCACGCGAATCGTATTGTCGTTCCGAAGGATTTTTTTTTTCATTTTCGTGCGGCAATATTATGACACGTGCTATGAATAAAAAGGCGGCAATATCAGTTGATTTACTGCTTGCAATTATGTCATAAGAGATATTGGGTCGAATGAGCCTCTATTCTGTGAATTGAAAATGATGTGCTCTAGTTGTTAGTTAAGTTGAGTGCAGCTTGCCCAATCGTCTTTTCGTATTCTGAGGAGTTGTCTCAAAAAAATGGCAGTAAAATTTATAGTATCCCATTGTGTAAGGTTTATTAACGATCAAAAACATCGTCTCAGAATTTCGCAAGACGACTTTACGAAATTCGGAGACAACTTTAATTTTTTTAGTACATGTACTATTTTTGCTGTTGTTTTTTGTGCTCTACCGGTATGTTGGATGTCTATAAACCCTTGAACATTCTCTTAACGTTTTTTTTGGATAAAATGTAGAAAATTTCGAAGTCTTACTCCTGAAGTACGCGATTCTTTTCGTGGGAAGAAAATTAATCTAAAAAGTCACGTATTTCGATCACGAATTTCATGGAATTAACATACAGCTATACCATTGTACTTTCGTGATAAAAAACTCGCTTTCATCTTAACCCTTTTAACCGCTAAGGTATACATTATGTGGAATTTGAAAAGAGATTAAAGAGAATGAAAAGTCTCTCAACCCTGTCAAATGGGATCCATTGGAAATCTCTCACCGAATACTTTCCAATGAACAGGCTTATATACTGTAAAGTCTGGCAACACCTATCTTCGACCTAATGGAATGCGGAAGTCATGTAATGTGGCAGAGCTTTGTGGTTTTTAATCATGCCTGTCGATCACTTGTGGTCGTTCCCCGATTGTTCGTCTTGTCCACCGGTCATTCAATAGCCGCATGTGATTAAAGGTCCGTGGAAAATCCAACGATCAATTTCCTAGCTTCCGCATTCCATTAGGTCAAAGATAGATGTTGCCAGACTTTATCCGATGTGTTTAGTGGCCGCGGCCGAGAAGATCGTCGTGCCTTGATTTTGTAATTATACACGTTCCCGGCAAGTTATAAAATACAATCCAACAAAACACGTAGTAGTGAATGATACGCAATCCTACAAGGGTCATGTACGACAACTACCTAGGGATGGGGATCGCGTTTCATTTAGGAAAAACGATATGGGACATTCTGACCAATGTGGTTTTGTAAAGTTTCGCTCCACGCACATTAATTTTGTTGCCCCTATGCGCGGTACTTGGTGGCCGGGAACGTGTATAATTAGAAAATCTAAGCACGACGATCTTCCCGGCGGCGGCCACTAAACACATCGGATACAGTATACCTATAGGGCCGTTTAGACGGCAGAGCAAAAAGCCATATTCCGATCCGATCCAAATCGACCCACATTCAAAGCCGGATGTTTTCTTCAGGATGTGCGCGCGTTTACACGACTCATTTTGACCTGGACGCATTCAAGGTGTGAAGGGAAGAATGTCCTAGGAAAAAAATGTCCTGGGAACAAAATGATCCTATTGTTACATTCTAATCTCTGGCGATTGGTTTCAATACCCGTGTCGCTTATTCCGTCATTCAACAATAGAAGTGAACACTTTTTACAGGGGGACACTCTTTACTGCTACACCGGCTTCAAACAGATCGTGCGGAACTCTCCATACTTGTTGGACCGATGGAGATAGAAAATTTGCACCAATGCGCATGCGCCCATGTAAAATGAATCTGCATTCGGGTCTCCTTTGCGTTTAGACGGGCAATTTTGAACCGGTCTTACGTGGACCGATCCTGATTTATAAGAAGTGTGTCACCCATTTTGGGCCCCATATTGTGCAATAATATTGTGACGCGGAAGAACCGCTTTAGACACGCTTTCCCAAAGAAGCGTCTGCCTGAAGTAACCACAATTACAAGGGACGCATCAACACCTGTAGGCAGGTCGGTGCACGTTTCAGTTCAGGCCTTGCACATTAAAGGGATACTCCACTCGTGTTAAATTTTGATTTTTTGAAATATCGTTAATACATTCAAATCCACTGATATCTGCAACATGTCGTTTTTTTTTAAATCAGGAAACTCATCATTTTAAGTATGTTAATTGGATCCCAAGGAGACCATTGCACAGCACTCATGATGTCATGAGTGCTCAATGCATATTTATGAAGGTACAACCAATAGGCCTAGGCTGTCACAGTATTAGCTCATTCACTACAAAGGTCGTCAGCCTATTGACACTTGTGACATCACAACTCATGGCATTAGTCTACATGCACTGATAAAAATTTAAAAGTTCACAATGAGTGGAGTCTCCCTTTAATCTCTTAATGACCAATGACTGATCCCGCTTGGTAATCCCGTGGGCGGGATTACCAAGTTAATGAAGTGATCGTTTAAATACGATTTTAGGGTATGAAGTCAATGAGGATATCATTTGTTCTCATGCTAATACACTGTATTTCCTGGCCCCCCTTCTGTCAAAAGCACCAGATGCATCGAATGATACGAGCAAAACGGGATCAAAGAATAGGGATAATTCCAATTTATATGCGTTGAGATTTTTCCCTCAATTTGTATCGGTGCCTGAGGCAAAGGCGCTGGCTCAGAGCGCTCTAAGATGGGCCATGCAGCCTCATCATCGAGAGAAAATTATGATATTGCCAGTACATCATTCAGTTGACATGATTCCCTGCTAAAGTTCAAAACAATGTTGCCGAGATTTCTCTGTCGAATGATCACAGAAAACACCAAGGAATCAAAAACATGAAGGTTGAAGTGCGAACGATGAAGTAACTGAGGGATACACTTCATTTGTTGCCACCAGATGTCTCTCACTGCCTGAGTTTTAGCTTTACGTAATAGGCAGGAGCTTCTACTTTTTTTTATGGTAGTGAAGAACATGGATCTGTCAGCTTGATGCCTTGAATTCCATTTCTGAGGATAACAGAGCTATTTTCAGCGCAATTGATATTCCATGTGCCAATGTACGTTGGCCCATTCAAATGTACACAGATGACCCTGCGCTCTCATCGTTCGTGGGGTTCTCATTTAATTCAGTCCTTTTGTATCATAAGATCAACTAGTCTGCATTCGACAAAATTTGCACTAAACATGCAAAAGGGTCTTGCCTATCATATGGAAGAGTCAGAATGCAATTCTGTTGAGGTTTAAAGGGATACTGTCCACATTTATAAAATGCTAAATTTGTAAGTTGAACCTTCATGTTTGATTCTTTTATGCAAAAAAATTAATGATTACTTGTTTAGATTTAACGGCTTTAACTGCTGGTTAATGTCACAAAACTGCAACGTCCCATCATAAAGGAGTTCCTTTATCGTCTCATCCATATTCCGACATTGCTTTAATTTTAACAATTTTGAGTAAAACTCTCAGTTTCTTTCGCAAACGCTATTATAGGAATTAAAAATCTTGTAACCGTTCATCCCATTGATATTCCGTCCTTTGTCTAATGATTTTGAATATTCTCAGTTTGTCCCCCAGTGACAACATCCCGGAAATCATTTCAAACCAAAGCAGAAAATTTCACGCCATACGGACGAGTCAATCATTAATTCCTACAAAACAGCGAACAACTAATGAGAAAAAAAACATCCGATTTGATGCAGCCTGTTTCCAACTGTTACAATTGGAAACAAATGTAATCAAAATCGACAGAACTAATGGGCACCCTTGGTGCCGAGAAGAATTCCACGACTTTTAAATTGAGCAACACGTTGTATATCATCATTAAATTCGAGACCGACAGCCTGAATTTTACGGGTGTGATGTTGACTTACTCGCCACGAAAAAAAAAATGAATTGAAGTAGCGGGTTCAATCTGGAATTTTAATGGCATGTACCGAGGGAAATATCCATCAAACACTTTGAACAGATTCACCTGGAATGGCGCTACATGAATATTCTATCATTGCGTTGTGTCATTATTTTAACGAAAGAAAATTTTAAAGCAAAAATTGATTTTCAGAGGCAGATTACGTTTTGTACTTAGTTGTTTCTCAGACATAACCCCAGTTTAATCTGATTATGTGATGCATTCGAAAAAAATTAGCAATGCACAAAAAAATTATTGTTTAAACAAATTCCATTTAGCTCTCGACTCTTACCCAATAACTCCATGTTGACATCGGGAAGTCACTCAAGGATAAAATAAACCGTTATGTGTTGTCAATACGATACTGGCCAATCAAACCAGTCAGGCGTTTTCAAAAGGCTCCATTTGTTTTCCATTGGAATTGACAATGTATACCGTCGGAATCGACAAACGGATTTTACCGATTGAATGACTTAGATTTCAGATGCCCCGGGAAATTTTATGTAATAAGCATCATGATAAAGATTGTCATTCCATACCATCATGTTCAATATAGGTGACTGAGACTCGTTGTTTGAATTTATTCAGGCCGAAGGCGGAAATTCTGATCATGGCCTTTTCAAGAAGCTTTCGTGTCGTTATGGTCACAGACAGTGCCCGCAGCGATTGATCAACGTAAGATTTGTATACGGTAAATTTTGGTCGTATAAGGTAGGTTCATTATCTTAACTACTGCCGCCCATTGTCTCTGTCAATTGCATCCTTGTTTGTGTGCGCGAGCAGCGTGAAAATTGAGGATTAGCTTTTACAAAGCATTAGGGAGGTCTGGCACAGGTCTGGCATTTTGCCATTTTGAAGTTAGGGTGAATCATATTTTAGCACTGGCGTTTCTTTTATAATGTTCAACACAGATAAGACATGGTCGGACCGTGAAACCTGTGGACCAGGAACGAGATAATTTACCATGTCAAAGGTTTGACACAGACGGCGCCACCATCGAAACCCTGTATGCCTGTGTTTATGTCATGTATGTTTACGTCTTTACGCCGATGAATGCTGAATTGCTCGCTGGCAGACATGTAATTTTTGAATTTACCGTCTATGATCTTCGAGAGGCTAAGAAATCGCTCCGTTAACGGTCACACTAACGCTAACGTTGTTTTTAGATTGCAAATGTACGTCAGAAATAGCGATAGCGTTAGTATTATCGTTAACGAAGTGGTTTCTTAACCTCTCGCTTGTAGCGCACGGTCCTTGTTCGAATAGTTGACTTCTTGTGGTCAATAGTGATGTGTAGTGCAAATTGCAATCTTTTTCGAACCTAAAGTATGATTAACCCTAACTTCAAATTGGCAAAGTGCCAGGCCTGTGCAACAGACACCAGAAAGTGAACACAATGATTAAAGCAAATGGCTCGCGGGGTTTGTTTACATTTTTGATGGTACCTCCCATAGAGAGTGAATCTCGCCTCCAGGCAAAGCCGTGTTCCAGCCATATGCAAAACCTGTACACATATGCGAACGTAAACACTGGGGACGAGGTTCCATTAAAAATTTGTTAAAATGGGTTAATGACGTTTTCAAATTCAGTCGGTCAAAACGTACATTTTGTGCTATTCACATTGATTTTGAAGCGGTAGATTTTGCAGAATACGCCTCCGAAGTTTGGCTGTCTAATGCATTTCCCATTAAACTAAAATCCTTCTTTCGCCTTTTTCTCAAAACGGCGCTTGATTTGAGGACATGTCAACAAACAACTGTCAACAAACCCCGCGAGCCATTCGCTTTAAACTACAAACTACAATATTTACCAGTTGACTGAACACAACCTTAGAGAATTTGCTATAGGCTGTTCAAGTGACCCTAACATCATTAGGTAACTGCGATATGGATTATTTACCATCACTCACTTGTGCACATTTCCAAGCTTGGCGCTTTACCCATGTTGAAGTTAGGGTGAATCATACTTATAAACATGAACCACACACCACACGCCACACATTCACCACGAAATGGTAGCAAGCTTATTCAGCATTGAAGGACGCTTTCAATGATCCCTCGGACTAGGCCAAGCCCCTGGGCCCTTGGGAATTTATTTTAGGACATTTTAGAAGGTTGTAGGGGAGGATCTTTGCTCTCTTTTCCCCAAACTTTAAGACGAATAGGGTTGATATTCAGCTTTTTCCCGCAGCTTTCCTGCTACATGTTACAGGTCTGTATGAAATATTTTTCGCGAAATCGACAGTGATTAGGGAGTATCTTTGACCAATCTCAAGAGGTCGACACCATCTTTCCTCGGGTTACACCTCTGAAAACGGCTAAACACAGCACAAGAAGATTCGTGTGCTCTTGTGCTCTTCAGCACAAGAAGATTCTTGTGCTCATCGATTTTACAAATTATTTTGATAAAGTAATCGCACCAAAGATTAACATTTTTTCCAGTATTTGTAAAAATAATAGGTCCCTACTATTTTAACATTCCGTTGGGTATTCAATGTAAGAAACAAAGTACATGTACGAACTCTTTCGAATCCCTACGACGAAATTGCTTGTGCAACGGTCAGAAATTCATCTGCCTTGAACAATGCACTTGCACTATGCAAAAGTAGTACACCGGTCTAGGCATTTCCAGAGTTTAATGCGGCAATGCTGAACTATGGGTACGAGATTGATATTTGACACGGTGTATGGTATGATTGTCTCATGGTCCAATAGGGTCGTTGTCATGTCTGATCTGTGCTGAACAAAACAAAACATCAACCGTAGCGACATATTGCCACTGCCATTACGTGTCCTTATTTGCGGAAATAACAGCCCATATAATCACCCGGTCTGGGGCAAGTCCACGGTGAAAATCAGGATATTTTTTACTTGTTCAGTGTAGCCTCTGCAACTCGTGGCACCAAAGAACCATTAAAGCTGAACTAGATCATTAAAAGCAGCGCACAGGATGTAAATATCAAACAAGTGCCCATCCGCCATGTTTCAAACGCCCGTCCGCCATGTTTTGAATGTGTCTCCAAACCCAATAGACTTCCAATGTCCGTGGTGGCGCCAGCGTATTCCGAATCCAACCGGCGAAGAAGTCGCATCATGGCATCGAATGCAAGTACACGAACATTGTACACGGCAGTACCTGTGTGATGTCACGTCCGTGAAGCAACTAATTAGCAAACAGTGCACTAATTATGAATCACAACGAACTTAATTCACACCAAGGGCATAGAAGGACAAGAGCCTAACATGATGCAGGGTACTACATCAAATTTGCAGAAACAGCACTGAACAAGATAAAAAATGTCACGTCCGAGACCGTGGAATTGCCCGTAGTATGCGACATGTTCAGTGCCATATACGTGCCATTATTTGCGGAAATAACAGCCCATATAATCGCCCAGTCTGGAGTCTGCTGCTCTGTATTTGTCTTACAACCGCAGAGTTCAAAGAAAGCCTTTCCTCATAACGTTTGTGGAAAACTAGAGGGACGGGAATAGAAAGTCGGGGCTTCAGGTTTTTCAGAGCGAGGAAACGGAGACACTCAGCGCATCAGGGAATTGCGAGATTGAAATTTGAGATGACCCTCCATACAGAGCTAGGCTGATAATGGCGTTTCGTAATCGAGTCAAGATAGGTGTAATGGAACATTCATTTCAATTTAAAGGCCATCAGAGATTGCAACGAATCACCAGCTTCCCGATAACCTCGCAATGAAACATATAAAATTTGATAAAGATATCATATATATCACACATTGAAATTGAACATAGTTAGCGTAAAATCCCGACGGAGTATGAACCAGCCCACACGCTAGGCGCACATTGACGGCAAATCTCAATGTGGTAGGGGTGTTTTTAAAGTTGACTGGCCCAACGCTGTCAACTCATCATTCATTCAGGTCAATCGACTTTAATAAAAATACCCCTACCGCTCTGAAATGTGCCGTCATGGTGCGCCTAGCCTTATTTGGTCGGAGACAACTGAACAGTTTTCGAATGTCAAACATGTTTGATTATTGTGCCAACTGTACATGTAGCTGGTTTATTTCATCACCGTCCAATCAGCACCCGCTTTTAAATCACTAACAATTAAAGTTAAGTTCAAGTTTGCGAGAAAAAAAACTGTAGTTTTGCCTCATGCCGGGAGACGGAAAAACTGCTGCCACTCGTCGGTCATGTCGGTGGCCGAGAAAAATCGCCTGTAGTGTCCTTATTGCGGTACCGGTAGGCTTAAGTAAAGACACGAATGCGGATGGGGTGTTGACTATCAGGTTCGAATCAATGGATTCATTGTCTTTATTCGCAATGTCAGAACATGCTCTAGGCATGATGACGCTATCACCGGGAAAGCTGTTATTGTTAGCGTCGTGTGAATACGCTCCACTAGGCCTACGGCGGTATTCTTCTCAACCGCACTTGGAATATAAACTCGGTATTACCTTTATAACGCCTGTACCTAAGAAACGAGCTCATTGTTCACTTTTCTTTTTTTCTCTGCCGATTTCTTGATTATCAGACATCGTGAAGGGTATTACTGAAACGCTGATTGTGAGTTAGTACAATGAATTTATTTTGCTCGAAGCTGTACGATTGGCACAACCTGTTTTTTTATTGGTGAGGTTTCGCAAATCTGACGAAACACGAAGTACGAAATACGAAATTCAACTTCATTTCCAGGACCTAATGTATTTCTGGAGATGGTTGGTACCACAAATGTCCCTCCAGCCAGCGCGTCTTTTAGCATGTCATCATGTAAGACCGAAAGAGTTATGGCGCATCTTGAACTATTTTTTAAGGCGGGGGGCTACCTAGAGCTGAGCTCATTCCCTAGTGGCAATTCACGGAACTGGCTTTTGTGCGCTGATCCAACGACGAGTCATTCACATTCAGATTAAATCCGATCACCCTGATACACTGTTTTCGAAAACCAATCTTCAGTGTACGCGCCCACCATAAATCTTGTGTGTCCACTGCGGGTATTGTCGCCGGTGCGTAGAAAATTTGACGAAAACATGTGATTGCCTACCAGGGGTAGGCCTGTAATGTTGCTGGCCGGGTAAAGCATAAACATCTTCAGCGTGGTCGTTTAAATTCGAAGCTTTCGTTTCTCAATGGAATTGCTTTGCGAAAATTTCCAAAGCTCGCAGTTCTTTTGTGAATGATTAAAGAGAAAATCATTGGTTCTAGTTTTCAAACGTGGAAAACAGGAGGTGCAATGGGGAACCTAGCTACGATAGAGGGCAGCACACCGAAAGTCGGTTGAATACAATTGACGCCTTTTGTGGCGGAAATTGATCAGGATCGGGATGTCAGTTTCATTTCAATAGTTTTAACCACTAGTGACACCTATTGAGGCACTGGGCAAGGGTCGATTGCCTTGTGATTTCAGTGCGTTTTCACAACCGCCCCGATAGACCAAAGATTATCCTTTATTTTTCGTTCCGATGTAATCAGACAACAGAAAATCGTAAACTAAATCTCATCAGCTACTAGTATTGCTGAATCGGTTAATGTCGTCCTGGGTACACTTCATTATTACCCTGGGTATTCTGGGTAATCCTTTTTGTTACCCAGGAGGATCCTCGGTATAAATAAGGTACCTTAACATTACCCAGTTTGAAATCCGCGCCATTTTCCACCTGCGCTCGAGGTACGGTACTATCTTATTCTAGCCCGCAACGAATTTATACAGATCGTGCATTTTGACGTGGTGATTCTCAGCAGCTGTCAGAATGGCAACTCGTGTTAAAGACTGCGATTTACAGGCGTATTTGCAATCTATTCCATCCTATAGGGATGGAATTTTCATTTCAAAAGGAAAAGAGCTGAAGAAAAATCTGGTGGATGTCGGTAGATACAAGTTGAAAGCAGGTGTCAACGTTGATGCGAAACTGAAGAGGCTTGCACGCGACACCATGATATACACTGGGAGGGACAATTGCCAGCGAAAATGTGAACGCACGTACCACAACCTCGGGCGCAGGTGGAAATGGCGCGGATTTTAAAACTGGGTAATGTTAAAGGTACCTTATTTTTACCCAGGACGATCCTGGGTAACAAAAAGGATTACCCTGGCTAATAATGAGGTGTACCCAGGACGGCATTAACCGATTCAGCACTAGTATTGGACTGGCGCAGCTGGCGTGAGGTAGCCACCAGGGCCAATACCGTTCGGCTGAAAAGGAAGGAGGGCGTAAACGACCCCAGGAGGCAGCTGCTGACCAAAGGGTGCGGTCGACCGAAATTTTTCTCGACAGCCGGCGCCGCAAATGTGCGATTAGATTTACAAAGGGACAGGCATCAACTGACAGAGCCCGCCGTGACCAAATGCCTCCCATACAATAGAAGGGATGCAAAAGAGACGGGGTGCATCATTCGGAACTTCCGAAGGCAACTGCTCGGCAATTTCCGTGACGGCTCGCATTTCCCCTCGGACACAATTCCAAGGCAGCCATCTTGAACGCGCAAGGATTCCCTTCATTTTCTGTGGGTTTAGATGCGGTCGCCTCATCACACCCTGCGCATGAACGAAATAGGTCACACAAAAACGTTGCGTTATTGATCAATAATTGACAGATTGAGTGAGATATCGGTAAGTTTATATATAATATGCCTCAACGTATCCAGGAAATAAGGTTGGATATCTTAACAGGCCAAAATAGTCCCACGGTCGGTCACGTTGGTTTGTTGATAAACAACATGGCTGCCTTGGACTTGTGTCCGAGGTGAAATGCGCTGCCCAGTGGATAGATAAGCAGTTCGCCTCAGGTCGTTTCGAATCAGGGGTGCATCTGATTCTATCACACCGGGACTGGCAAGAACCACAAAAAAAACAAGGAAAGGTTTCTTGTTCTGGAACCAAAGAAACGAGCAAATAATTGGTTTTATAAATGTACCTCGCTACCAAAACTTTCTTGTTCTGGGCCAACCGCACAGACATGCAGTCCGATAGTGCATTCGGTGCCTATAGGCGGTTTAGTTGATGGGAAAATGCGATACAGCTAACTGCCGATAGGGGGCGGTAGCACTATCGGACATTCTGTGCGGTTGGTTTACTGATGAAATGCAGTGGAAAGGCCTGCATTTTACAAGTGTAACCATCCAGATAAAAAGGACAGCTGCAAATCACAGGACGTTTGAAACTCCGGAATTTCACGAATTCCTGTATCTTATGCCGGGGAAATCGAAACTACCGTATTTGGTGACACACTGAGCTGTTGGGAATCAGGGGACCTTATTGACGAATTTCGAGTAACTCTGCGGTGAGCGTAAAGTATTGTCTATTTGCCGGGGGCAACCTACTGTTCATGTCAGCCGGACAAGTGATTTGCGTACTCGCAAAGTTACGAGGGCTTTGTGAATAAGGTCCCCGGTCTGGTTTTAGTTCCTCAGTAGGCCTGCTAAAAAAACTTATAATCTAAACGATCTCCTACCGATTTGCCTTTCTCCCTCAGGAAATGTTGGGCTATTTGCAAATATAAATCGGCCTCATTATCCGACTTGTTGCCGCCCAAATCTCCGCCGAAAGCGTTAGCGAACGGGTTGCCCGACCCTCCGAACGGATCCGAACTGAAGTTTTTCCCAAAGAGTCCCCATGGCGACTTATCCATATTGTCTTTGTATCCAGATAAATATGGCCGGTGTTCCCAATCAGTCAATACATCCATCTGGAAAAGAAGAACGGGACAGAAAATTAGGATTCAGTTAACAAGTTGAATACATAATACATACATGTATAATGATTTAGATAACAAGTTGGTCTAGTTGGTCAGCCAATGCCGTGGATACGCTGAAGTTACGTTTACCTTTATTGCTTGCGTCAGGAGTGCAAGGTTGAAGGTGAATATGCAGTTAGTACCGAAATTCAAAAGCGAGCGATTAATTTTTGGTAGTACGCAGTTACATGTAAATGTGAAAAAAAATCGAAGTAGGTAAATAATGAACACAAAATCAAATTTTGAATTTTATACCGGGCATTTGCGCTAACCCACCTGCAGATCATTATGCTACGTTCATAATCAACACTATTGTCGAATTGAAAATAGTCTACGTACTCAAGATAAATCATAATTCAGGAAGCACGTAGTATTCAGAACAAGTACTCTCCCAACTCCCAAGTATCCTCAGTCCTGAATACGTACTGAGAATGACCAAACAGAATGCCTGTGCATTTACCATATTTGTTTATTCGGTTTCATTGTGAGTGAGAGGGTCAAGTGTGGCAGTTTAAACACCTGAGTCCACTAAGCGTGTTGCACTGTGTGTTTTACGATTTTCACAGCCAAGTGGCTGGCCGGGTGGACGGGCGGTCTAAAGCGGCGAATCCACTGTCGCGACTTGGGCTTGAGACGGGGTTGCGGTCCCTTGCGATCGCCTTATATGGCAATCGGAAGTCCTTATAAGGTAACCGCAAGGGAACGCAACCCCGTCTCAAGCCAAAATCGCGACAGTGGATCACCCGCTTAACCAACCTCGTCCGCAGGGGTACAGTTCGCTCAGACAACCTCGGACCACTCACTCACTAACCCCTGGAATCAGCTTTCGTGCTGCCACCTGTACTTAGACCAAGATCTTTTGTTTAAGTATAGGTGGCAGCACGACTCAAAATAATGAATCTAACATACATATCTGTGCGTTTTTAATTCTTTTTGCAAAAATCTTCAAACCTTGATAGAGGTAACCTTTTGATTTTATCCAAAATATTTTGAAAATTTGTTTGGGTATATTCTTGGCTATATTTTGACGGTTTCCCATCAACCAATCAAATGCATTAAATCCAAAACTAATGCCAGGGGTTAGTGAGTGAGTGAGTGGTCCGAGGTTGTCTCAGCGAACTATACCCCTGGGGATGAGGTTGCCGCTTAACACGCTTGACTTTCAATCCTTACAGGGTCAGTGCGTGGATCCCCCCCCCGCCAGGACATGTATGTGAAAAGCTGTGAACCAATAGAAGAGTCTGTCGAATGAGACTCAAACCCGTGGTCTCTGGTAGCTGAGTGTCTAAGCCAGGGCAAGTACAAGACCCCACGACACAGGTGGACAGTAGCCTGGTGTGGACTCCAGCTTAAGATCCAAAAGGGTTATGAAGTTTCAAATTATCTATCTGTCTATCTATATAATTACCAGTGCCGGTTGTTCACCCTTGGCTTAAGCCAGAGTTGGGTCGATCCCTACATAAGCTGGTCAAGCGGGCCACATTCTGCATAATGCATCGTGTAGAAATCGCTAACCTCTTCCTACACTCTGCAGCAAGCCTCCAGATTCCGTGTTCAACGCCAATCTCGTTCCCAGATCTACCTCATCCGAGGATATCGCTGGCAAGGGCTACGACCTGACCAAAATTTCTGGTCAACCGCCGGCAGCGTGCAAAAATGTTTGTTTCACACAATATTTCGTTCTTCGATGACTGAAAAACATCATATATGCCTAAAAGGCCATTTAATACTCCCAAAACACGAAGTTGTTTGAGTATTAGAGCAATTTCAAACGAATAGTTAGCATGGTTTGTTGCGAACATCATGCCGCGGCCTCGGCGTGATTCGCCTCAAAATTAGTAGATTGCGCATGCGCAGTATTCCTGAAGTCGCCAGCCCTTTCCAGTGGTGTTGTATGAACGTAAACTCACTGGGGACGAGTCTGGTTCAACGCTTTGGGATTTTCTCATGCGCCCAATCAGAAGCCTCTTTGCGATAATTTATTCATACGAGTACCGGGTACGCCGTTCAGCTTCGTAGCGAACAACACTAGCCTGCTGGTACATAATTGACTTCCCACTGCCAGTCCTACAACACACTAACAAATAGTCTCCATCCAATATTGCCTTCGCGGCTTCTTTTTGAGTACATGTACTTGTAAGTCCTTCCACGGAGAGTTTGCATTCGAATAAAAAGTTTCATCGACCGCCATCTTGTCATCATACCCGAGCTGCCGATGCAAGTTGGGACCGGGGAAATCCTTGAACACGGAATGTGGTTTGCTTGCGTGAAGGTCAAGGGAGGAGAAGCCGAGTCTTGACCTGAACTCAGTGAAGATGGCGGGCCATTGACACCAGGTAAAATAATTGTCCAAGAGGATGCGTTTATTTGATACTGTTATATCATGCTTGCAGGACAATAAATGGCCTACATGTACGTCATGTGAGAGAACTACATGTAGTAGGTTACCATCTTTGTTGGGAAAGTCTATTCAGTCCACGTATCGTTAGAAAGGGAGCAGGACGTAGTCTATCATTGATGAATCCTCCGATCGCTATCAGTCTCTTGTTTTTGTTGGACCGGGATTTATAATGAAGATTCCCTTGGGGCGTATAAATGATAACTGGTATTGATACTGGGGGAGAAGATTTCCTTAGGGATGCATGAGCGGTGGTGCTGACTTGTGTAATCGATCACGGATACTCAGTCATATGACCTGGGTGGAATATGATGCTGAGTTAACTGATCATGAGCAGTACCAACTCACATTCTGCTAACATGGATTATAGGTTTCGCTGCAGTAGAAGTCCCAGAAATCCATTTAGTTTAAGGCCCCATATCAATTTTACAAGGAATAGTGTTTTATTCAGGACAACGATTGCGTGCTTCCAGATATTGCCAAAGCCCCTCTGAATTGATGTTCGAAGCAAAGTTGCTTATTCCTAACATTCCGCGACCCTGACTGTCCGCCTGAAATGTGACCAGCCACACTATAATAGCCAATAGTAATGATACGGCTTCCTACTACTCATAACAAAATTACCCCCAATTCACACAATACCAAGAATGAGTAGCAGTAAACATGCAGGGTACCCCAGAAGAAGTTGCTGCACCTGGGACCTCAATTCCCTCACCGGTCACGTAAAACGATCCTAACAGTGCACTCTAGATATCACCAAAGTTTTTCTTAAAGGAGCCCGGAGTATATAGGCTCTGAAGGGGGTCAGATGGAAGACCAGAAAAATGCTACTGCGGTGGTCAAAACACTAAAATTTTAGCACTTTTTCAAGGAAAAATGCCAAAATTTCAAGTGTCAAAAATCGTAAAAAAGCGTCTAAAAAATAGCAAAATCGTCACTACCACCGCAAAAAGCCCTTCACAACTTCATCTGACCCCCTTCAGAGCCTATATACTGTAAGAGCTGGTGAATTACCTTTTCTAAAGTTTTCTAAACCTTTCTATTACCACAACCACTGCTGCTGTATATAGGCCTCTCTCTATATACATCACCGTACAATTGATACGCCTGATAGCTGGTGCCATTTCCGTGAAATCGTGATATGAAGTATCGGCTTTGTTGATCAATAGGTACAATTAAACACGACCATAAATCTATTGGGAAAAATATATCTGATTCAGCAAANAAAAATTAGCGGACGGGACGTAGTCCTTGTTAGGCAATTTTAGTGGGCAATTTTCAGGGTGTTTGTGTCATCCAGGAAAATTAGGAAATTAGAATGAATAATCTACTTGGCAAACATGTTTGCTAGAAACCCGGCCGCAGAAAAAAATGACGTTGAGGGGGGACTGCGAAACAAAGTGATTTTCAGAAGGCCCTGGCGATGATGAGCAGCAAGATTTTATCAAGTTCGTTGCCTGCCGAACTCACGCCTTTCGACAAGCACATAAGCTTCCGCCCTCATACAGTATGACAGATTAATAGGTCCAGATGACCCTAATCAGGGCTAGGCCTAATTACTGCGTGGTGTGCACAATGAAAGACCTATACGACCCTAACCCAAATTAGGGTTATGATTCGACAATAGGCTACCTGCCCTTTCCGTCAAGTGTAATTACAGAGGTGGTGACAAAATGTTTGAAGAGTGGTACCCTGGGCAGATTACATGTAGGTCAAAAACATCTCGCCATGCACATAAGGGCACTTGCCCATTAAAAAACGCCGATCTATTGAGCTAAAAATGAACAGGTTTGTGTCTTTACCAAAAGTAGAAATTGGATTTGGTAACCCCCCACTCGAGCAATGAAGCACCACCATGCTGTTTAGAATCACAGCTTTCTATCCAAGACAATTCCCGTCCTTATTTCTACAGCGAAAGTAGGCGGAGTCTGTTATTATACAGTAGGCGGAGTCTGCTGTGCACATAAGAAAATCCGTACGTACTGGACGCACAGCAGCTGTGCCTCCAAGCGCTATAACCTGCCTTGCATACACAGCTGCTGTGCAAATAAACCCGGCCTTTTCTTAAAGGAGCCCGGTATTGCCAATTTTTCTCGACAGCCGGCGCCACCATCGCCGTGCGCACCACTCTCCAACCCCGATTCCTCTGGATTTTGATTTGATGAATGTCACTTATTGCAAAAACTAGGCCTACAGATAACATCACACCAGTTCGCCCCGCTCCTCTCTGCCTGCTGTATCCTCCAGCCGCGTCAGACTGGCGAATAACTCTTCCGTTGTCACACCAATCAACCGATTATACTGGTATATAACGGTCAGCCATCATCCAGGCGAGGCTTCATCACCATTAGTACGTGATAGACGAGGAAATAACGAAGGCCGTCATACTGGCACAGGGAAAATAATACTAAGTAATAATCCCTCTGGGAAATAAAAAGGAAGATTCGCTCATTCTAATCGGTTGTTTGGCCTGTTTGAGTGGTGCCATGGCAAATCAGGCATGTCAGCTTTTCGGTCACGCGTTCGTTTCTCGTCAGACGTGTCGGCCATATAGGAAATGAGGTCACGGACGACTTGAAATAGGCGACAAAATAACGCCCTCCGCAGTTTCAAACGTACCGCACTATATGTACGTTACCGGCGCTCTGAAACTGCTTCAGTTGGTGCCAACCTCAACGTATGACCAACAGACGGCGTTAGCTGTCCGATTTTTTTATCAGAAAAAAACAAGTTTTTAATAAAATATATGTTTTTAGATTTAACAAAAAACATGTTTTTGGAATATAAAAATCATGTTTTTTAATTTAAAAATCTTGTTTTTCAAATAAATAGATAAACGGCTTGCCATATAGGCCTAACGCTACGTAGATGGTAAAAATGATTTGCTTTTTCACTGACTTTCACTGAAATTATCAACGATTTTTTTCCCGACCAATTCGCATTGCTTGGCAGACTTGATAATTTGAAGTAAACGTGGAGAAAAAATAACCGATGATGACTGTCACACCTTGACCTAAATATATCCCCAAAGTTGACTAAAAGTGGTGAGGTGTTGCTCAGAAAAACACTCTTAGAAAAAAACATCGGACCTGTGATCATCTCATGATAAGGAAAGTTAGAGTGACATATACCGAAAACTATCACCCTTTGTAAATTCAGTCCATGGTTGATCTTTTTCCCCTATATTCGCCCCTTTATCGACGAGATATTTTTTATCAAAATGCTCTCACCATTTCCTAAAAAAATACCCGGATGCCAAACGTCGCACGCTTCGTTGCTTTTTGCCTCAAAATATTATCTAAATGCAAATGACGTGTAGAAAAAAACACTCTCCGTGGAAGCACACGGAGTTTTTGCACTCATTTCACGCCTTTGTAGTGACTAAGCAAAGATGTCTTTCCGGTCATTAGCTGGGTTGCTAGATTGAGCGGCCTTTTACGGCTGACTGTTGTGAGAACTGCCGAAGGAGCAAGAAATGTGTTTTTATGTCGCGATTAGCCTGCGATAAACCTATACCGTGTCCTGCGTGTTAGAGACAATGATGTCTGCACTCAGTGACCATGAGAGATGCAGCGTAAGTTCGAGGGTGGGGGTAGGGNTACTTTGTAACCTATTGCGCCTTGATAATAGCAATTTATAGCAAGGGTTTCAAACATGTAATTTAAACTAGAGTACTCTAAATTCCCACTTACCTGTCCCATTCCTGAACTCGGAAAAAATGGCCAAATCCTAAGTTGAAGATATCGCACCGCTGTCATTCTTTGCCAGGCTCGGGAGTGAGACAAGTTAGTGGACAGGACATTACTCTTTCTGACCATACCCCCACCCCGTTATGTTCAACTCAGGATTTAGTCATTTTTTCCTAGTTCAGGAATGAGACAGGTAAATGGGAATTTAGAGTAATTTATCTGATGATGTCATATACACATAAATGAAACTGATATAACAAAACACTCGCTCCAGTGGGACATGCAAGCTGCTCGGAGTACATCAACGACCTAAATGCATGGGGAAAATTAATTCGTACTAGAGTGTTTTCTTCACTAATTTCGATACACGTGCTCGAAAAATTCGAAAAAATTTCGAAAATCTTTTCGCAAAAATAGGATAAATTCGATCTCACCAATAACAGCTCCGCGTCCTAGCGTCTATTTCTTAGGTAATCCTTTACCTAAAGAAAACAACAGAGTTCTTACAGTGCGTGTCCTTTTCGGCTAGTAATTGTGAATATATGCTTGAGGACAGATGATTGAGAAACGTATGCCCAATAGAATTCACATCTGCTTATCTACGAAATCATAGTCGGAACGCGGCGAGTAATTTCAAAGAAAGTAATCCATCCGTCAGTTTTGACAAATCAATATCCATCCGGAAATGGAATTTCCGCTTTTTTTCTTTTCCAATATTGTGAAAATACAGCGAATTTGTCCAATGCGCCTCGAGGGCATTGTTACCAAGACATAAGCTAGGTTTTTTTTCTTCATTTCACGACACTTTATTTTAGAGAGGCAACACGTTCTTTGAGACGGGGATGTAAAGAAGATTTCAATACAAATTGCCATTACATTTACATCCCTTAAGCCTAGTTTATACTTCGACGCACGACAATCGACGCGCGATCAAAATCTGGACGCCGTCCTAATGAAGTAGGCTTATGTCGGCGTACAGATTTTGATCGTGCGTCGGACGCCGATGGTCTTGCGTCGAAGTATAAACAGGCTCCACCGACCCATCGGACCCCTGTGAAACACGTTTCAGAGGGGTCCAATTTTGAGAGCTGAGATGTTGATTAGTCTCAATCCTATTGTTTTCCTTCTCTGCCTAATTCATAACAAAATGGAAAATAGGCTGTTGCATTGCCGAAAAGTTACGCAGTTGAACAGAGAATTCTTTGTTATATAAAAAAGCACTTTTAAATTTTCAAATCCGATGAATAATAACGGTTTTACAACGCTAAATTTGTAGCATGTTTGGGCCGTAACCATTTTGCATTCCCCCACATGATACACATGATTACTTATTGATGAAGAATTGATGGAACGTGTGCCTATGCAGGTAATAAGCCTACTGATTGTTATTTTGAATACCTCCTTAAAGATGACTAAATTTATACATGACCACGAGCTGTCATAATAACTCACGAATACAGTTCTGGCCGCTTCATTATCATCGGCAACATCATCGTCACAACTACCTAAGGTGCAGTTCAACCACGGTCTTATCAAGTAAGAAGAACACCCCCTATAATAACCAGGTTGAGAAACGGCACAATGTCGGATGAAAAGATCAGTCAAATTTTGGTCAAATCATAAGTTCCAATTGTCCACTGTATACGTCAGCGGGAACATTAAAGTATGAACTTTTTTAATACACAACTTTTGAAACGAATTGATATCCAAAAATATGATTTTGCAGCCTTTTTCGGCGGCCCCGTTCGGAAAACGTTGTACATCGGACAATTTGCAGTGCTTCCTCACTGCGTTAACACAGGTTGCGTGCGCGAGACTGCTTGGTGAGACTGCTTTTGCAGTAGTCTCACCTAGTCTCACCAAGCTGATTTGTCCGATGTACAACGTTTTCCGAACGGGGCCGCCGAAAAAGGCTGCAAAATCATATTTTTGGATATCAATTCGTTTCAAAAGTTGTGTATTAAAAAAGTTCATACTTTAATGTTCCCGCTGACGTATACAGTGGACAAGTGGAACTTAGATTTGACCAAAATTTGACTGATCTTTTCATCCGACATTGTGCCGTTTCTCAACCTGGTTATTAAGGGGGTGTTCTTCTTACTTGATAAGACCGTGGTTAAACCATGTGGGCTTCGTAGGTTTGTTTTTAAGAACAGGCTGTTCACTTTTATTGACGAGACCTGCGGACAAAAACGGCCACACTGAAAAACTTTACACCGGGTTTTGGTATTGAATCTCGAGTTTCGAGTCTCGAATTTCATATATTATTGAATATCGAATTAGCCTTATGGGCTTCAATACTTTTTATTGAGAAACTCGGACAAAAATGCTGAAATTGACCCGACTGCCCTCATTCGTGCGTAAAGGAAGATCCTACTTACACTTTCGAACTTTCTGTGCGGTCGGCGCTGGATTGCTTGCCATATCGCCTGGTGTGCTGACCGCTAAACTGTGAACGAGTTTATACAGCCGATTTACATTACAAATTTCCGTTTTCTTTATATTACTGGCATAATTCATCAAAAATGAGACTATGATATACGTGTTCGACATCAGCCACATGTATGGAAATCTTCGTTTAATAATTAACTTAACATGCTTTTTCGATAATGCTCCGTATGCGTTGACATGACCGCTAACTTGAATCGACCTGTCGTTGGTATAGACTGGTACCCGGTCTTCTGGGCAGCTTGCATTCGAAGACCGGTGAAATCAAATGATCTTACGGCGGAATTCCGACGAGAGTGACGTCATTCTAAGCTCCAATAGATGGCGGCTCCCACAACTTGGGCATGATCATGATCATGATGATCTCGTATAAATCATGAGTAAATTTCAGGAAAACATAGATTTTTGCTTGAGATCAAGTTGGCTTGAGCTCAGGTGAATGAAAGAAGGCAAACAGCTTACTGCTGCCTAAAACCCATGCAAGCTAAATGCCTCAAACGGGCAGTGAACGGCGATACAATTGCTATTTTGCCTACGGGGTTTCCCCGAGCTAAATATAGACCAGCGGGCGCCATGATGGTTTTATGCATTTGCTTGCGTCTGTCCTAGTATTTTCAATCAGGACAGTGTTCGGTCTATCGTTGGTAAATTTTCACAGGTTAAAAGCGCGAAAATCAATGATTAGGAATGATACTCAAAAACGTGAAAGAACACCCACGGTGTGGATATCGATGAATGGTGACCCTAGCCCACTGCCTCAATAGGTGTCACTAGTGGTTAAAATGGCATCCCTGTTCCGATCAATAGGAGCTGTCAGCGAGTTGACCAATAGGTGTCACTACGGCCCAATTCAATGCATTTTGCGGACCCATTCATTCTTGATCGAGCAGCAATCACGTGTATTTTCATGTGTATTGGTCCGCTAGAACTTTGCTTCCATCTTTTGGCAATACGCGCGGCTGACTGCTCCTATGTCCCACACAAAAGGCGTCCATTGTATAGTATCTCGTTTCGGTGTGCTGTCCTCTATCGTAGCTAGGATCCCCATTAAAGAGGCCGTCATATTCTTTTTTCTTAGGCCTACTTGCGTGTCTGTTGCCATTCTGTTATTAATTTTTCTTGCTCCATCCATACCATCCTTTTTTCATGAAGTACGTGGCTACCTTAATAAATACGCGACGTCACACACTTGCGGTGGGACGCGATGCAGTAAGAAGCCGTAGGACACAACGAGCGATTTCCACCTCCCCCGATCGCTCCTACAGTATTTTTTGCGCGTCGAATCGCTTGTCGCGTGAGTTTCACCGCGGCCATCATGTTCAAGGACATTCTGGCACAATTTGAATGACCACCGCACGCAACCGCGTCGCGCCGTGCCGCTCTATATCAAAACTGACACCGCTTGGCGATTTTTTCAATGCATCGCACCACATCGCGCCGCGCCGCCAGTGTGAACAAGGCTTTACCCGAATCCCGCAGAGGACTGGATTTAATCAAGAAGATATCTCCTGAACGGGTCGTGTGATCACTAGATCTAACGTGGGAAAGCAATCATTACAGTGGATTTTTGTAGATGTATTAGGCTGCTTTAAACACCGATCGCACGCAGCTACAGGGCGAGTTGAACTTCAGCAACCGCCTCACCATGATCCTGGCGGATGAATAACTCTGACCTATAGAGCTTGTGCGGCGGCTCATTATGACGTCACGTTTGACCGGCGGTCCACCATGCTGGCGGTCAACAACAAATTGCGCCACGTGCAGATCGCGTCATGGTTGAAGACGCAACACACCACTTGCGCTGACGACAAACTGCACCACATGGGTCGCCGACAAGGAGGATCGGACAACCGGTCACGTGATGTTTCTGCTAAGGTCAAGGTCATGTAAACAAACTCACGTGGTTACTCAGTGCAAATCAGCGTAATTTGAAGGCTGATTTCTGCGTGAAAATAGGTATATTTATCATTTTCTCCAGTTTTATATCATTCTTTTATTACATTGTACAAAATACTCAGCTTTAAGGGATAAATTCATGAAAGATATTTCAAATTTATGTCAAAATTTCAAAAACCTAAGTCCAGAAAATCGTTTCATCTGGTTACTTACTAATGAAAGTCCAGATATATGTTTTATGCTTAGTAAGTTTGTTAATGATTGCTTCCAACTTCGAACCTAATTCTCCACAACTGGCGCCGGTTGCACAGAACTCACGTTGGCGCTGACTTGGTGTTGGCGCTGGCTTTGTGTTGGATGACGTAAAAATCCCTTATGTTTTTGCGTCGTTTGACATAGGGTTGGCGCTGGCACCGGGTTGGTGCTGGCGTGGGTTTTGTGCAACCCACCCCAGCATTTTAATATAACAGCAATTTAATGTACATGCCCGGTGTACATGTACATGTAGTTTCTGTCGTCGTCGTTTTGTAAATAATGATCAACTCAAATTGTATGTAATGCCCCCTGAGGGTAAATGATTAATAATAAATTCAATTCAATTCAATTCAATTTGACCGTAGTCACGTCACGTCGTTAGAGCAGTGGACGTGGTGGAGCGAGGCAGAAATGGTGACAAATATCGCTTGTGCAGCAACCATTTCAGTGACGAAGGCTACGTGAGGGACCTGCAGGCAGAACAAATGGGAGACACTGTAAAAAAAGCTGAAATCGGATGCCATGTCTACCAATTTTTTTGCACAAACCTGAGGTTAAAGGCCGATGAGCGACGTCGTGGTGTCACCGTGGCGTAAACAAGTGAGCCGGAGCTACGTCATATCGCATTACGCAATGGCTGCCTCCATCGGCGCTAAACCCAAGGAGGATCGGACAACCGGTCACGTGATGTTTCTGCTAAGGTCAAGGTCATGTAAACAAACGCACGTGGTTACTCAGTGCAAATCAGCGTAATTTGAAGGCTGATTTCTGCGTGAAAATAGGTATATTTATCATTTTCTCCAGTTTTATATCATTGGTTATTATCAAAATGAATGTTTGATTGCGCAAAACACATTTTACTGAGCAGTTCTTTTGAGAATTTATCTCCTGTTTGATGCCTTCGCAAGTGCACTCTGTGTCAACGCATGGATCACGCATGGGACGCGCATGGGACGAGGTCGATTTTTGCTATTTGCGTAGGAGTTCTTAGAAAATGGATGGCCCCAGCACAAATCTTGGGAAATTTCCTTTTTAAAAGTGTCCAAGAACTCCTAAGAACTCCACGATTTTCGAATCTAGGGAGGTGGAAAGTACCCCTTGTCACTCAACTGTTAACCCAACTGCAAAAATCGTAAAATTGTCATAATTTCCTTATTTCTGGACGGATTCTCGATATCGAACTATCAAAATGCAGGTTTCGGGCTAAGTAATCCAAATATGGTCCCTAATCAATGCCCAGCCAATCACCAGAGCCGGAAAAGAGAAAAATTTGGCATAGCTGTCAATCAAAATAGCCCCGCCTCCTGACGTCACATTATGTTGATGAGTTTTTACTTCCCCCTGTGAATATTTACTGAGAGCGACAACTTGCGCTTCGGCCCTAACATATGCTGATATTTCATCAATTTGGTGTGAATTGAATGTTATTTAGGGTTTATAATGTTGTAAACTATACATATGATGTTCTTAATCCCTTCTGAATGCAACGTATTAGTTGATTTGGAAGATGTTTACTCGTCGAAATCTATCGGCCAACTGAAGCGGCCGCGCCATGGTTGCGCGATCGGTGACGTTATCACGTGACCGGTTAACCGATCCTCCTTGGGTCGCCGACGTCATTTGACGTCAGTTTGACCGGCAAGATGGCGGATTTTTCCGTGATGACGTCATCTGCACAAGCTCTAGCTGGTAGTGCGCACTACCTGATAACTCTTCAGATTGAATGCTAACATGTTTTCTGTCTTTTGTGACAAATACTAGTATTTGGTCGAATTCGCTATGTGTAATAATCTAATGTCATCTACTTTCAGTTCGTAGAGAAGGTTATTCCTCATTGTGTGTTGAGGGTTTCTGTAGAATTGTAAGATTTCGTTGGTTTAGGCAGTTAGCTACCTCTGTTCTCGAGACGCAAGCATTAGAATGTTCAGTACCCATATTTCTATCTATTTGTAATACATTTATAGGGTCTGAAACCGGCGAGAAAAAAGTTAGCTGTATATAAACACCTCAATTTGTAATACAAGTCTGTATAAGTATTGCAGTGGGATTCCGATGAACGATTTTAAGAATCTTAATTAGGGGTATAAAGCTACTGAATTGAAATGTCCGTCACGTGATTTCATACACCTCAGCCATCAGACTGATCAAAAATCCATGTTGGATCTGGTCACGAATTGGTCGTTAAAGTCAGCCTGGCTCATGGACTGGGCGTGAAAAACGAAGATGGCAGAACGATTTCTGCGAAAATATGATACACTTTAATGAAAACTCATGTAATGGCTTAGTGAAGACTCATGTACGGTGCAGTGTTAATTCTAGGTAGTGTTAGAGTGGCGCGCCGCCATGCCCTAAAAGGGGGCGCAACTGTCCCCTTCTTTAACCCCCTTGGCGCAATGCCCCTAAAAAACATTTTTTTAGGTTTTCTTACCCCCAGACCCTCTGTCATGGTCCCTTTTGGTCATACCACCTTAGAAACTGGCTCAAATTGGCTGTTATAGGGACCTTTTTAACTGACAAGCTTCTCAAATTCCGTTAGTAGAAATGTGGCGAATGAAAAGTGCCCCTTTCTAGGTTGAAGTGCCCTTTCAACAAAGTTTGCCCTATGCCCTTCTGAAATCCTAGAATTAACACTGCGGTGAGATAAGTCAAATCTCTCATGCACTAGCTCCTTCAGCAGGTTCAATCTACAAGTTGTTGACTGTTGACTGCAGGATTTGCACAGTTGAGTAAACCAGTTGTACGACCTCAGGGAAGCTCTCAATCAAATATACATGACAGTGGTCACCCTCCCCAACAGTGACGCGTGACACAATCATGTTTATAACCTAAAAGCCAATCAAAGTTGATTTCATCACGCAATGTGTATAGAAAGCAACACGTCACTAACAGGTGAGGTTGTCATGGTTGTG
>NMRB01001777.1:95653-143748 GCA_002633025.1 Notospermus geniculatus | reverse complement strand
TATCACTTTCGGACGGACAGCCGGACGGCCGGATTGACGGCGGAGGGTAAAACAATATCTCCCCGACTTTTTTCAAAAAGCGGGGAGATAATAACTTAAGTGAAGGTGAAATGATGTTGCCTTATATCTCCTCTAATCTAAGAACTTTCTGGGCCTTTGAATAAGGCATTGAGAATAAGGTCCCTCATCACAGGCCTACTAGATGCTGTTCCTACAACCTAGCATGCGAGAAATAGGTCTTAGCCTAGCATGGGTCTGGCCTCTTCTAGGCTACCCTACTAACGTGACATATCCTTGAAAAGCCTCGAGTGAAGAATTAGCATGATTAGGCCACAAATCTTGGGCCCAAAAAAGCAAGCCAATAGGCTGACAGTACTCACTACTCAGTTAATAGGCCTAGGGCGGCCTACCTAGGAATAATAATATTGAGCCTACTGTAGCCTAGGCCTAGTCGTCAGTAGTAGGCCTAGGCCTCAGGGCCTACTGATAGGTAGGTCGGCCTAGCTATAGACGATTCTCGAATACGCAGATCTGCACACTTTTGCCAAAATCGCAACCTCGATATCTGAAACCAGCTGACGTGACACAATGGGGCTATCCAGTATATACTTCAACCTCTCGATAATAGGGGTCTCTGCTGTACTATAAGTTTTACTATCCACTTTCTGTTCATTGAGTTTCCCATACTCTGCCATGTTGCAAACAGTGACACTAGGACTTATAGTGCAGAAGAGCCACCTGGTGGTGTAGTTTTCCCTGGATAGCCCCATTCAGGATTCAGCACACGGTCGACTCTGATGTCCCTGTTGCGGCGCGGGGTTGTCTGCATCACGTCATTCAGTTTCAGACCGAGGTTGTGGTTGCAATTTCGGTGGCGGCAGTAGGCCTAGGCCTAGTGCCTTTTGTTGTCGTTTACGTCAATTTGAGAATTGTCTAAAGAAAGGTGACTGAAAAACGCAGTGTCAATTTCTGGGCGATTTCCCTGACTTTCAGACTGTGATACAGGTCAAGATATAGAAAAGGGGAATAGGGGGCCTAACTATCAACAGCCGATGGCCATCCGATAATCGCACACAATCTGTCCGGAAATAGCTTCGCCAGGCATGCAGACGGCAGCACACGACTGTTAGAACACAATAGGTCTTTTCACTGCTTGCTCTCCAGTCGCCTGTCCAATTCTCCACGATTTGATTGGCTACTTGGACCCGTATGACGACATACTAATTTGCATATGATTGGATCTTTAGTCAAATATTTACTGATTACGGGAATGAGTTAATAGAAGTAATTAAGCTGTCCGCTTTGTTTCTGGTCAGCTGTAGTGAAAGTGGAGTCCTAAATCTATGTAACAGACAAGAGCAATTAGTGAGTTCTGAAACGTGTGACGAATGATTGACAAGTTTGTTCAGACAATGCCAATTTCGGCCTTGGTGAGGGTAGTTTCCCCGATCTTCCAACAGTAAGACAAACCTTTTTGCGAATAACTCAACGTTGTTACACAGATCACTTCTTTATGATTGATATTAACCAGGTAGGCAAACAATACAGGCCGCAGGAAGTTCTAATAACTCATTCCCAGGTTGGAAATTTTTTGGTAGTTTCCGCGTTAATGTACTATTTTTAGACCGGAAATCCCCGTTTGCTTGAAGCTGCCGATAGAGGACGCGGCGGTATGGATTCCAGTTCTAACAGTCGTGAGCAGCAGGACAGGAAGACAAGCAGGATAAAAATAAGAAATACAAGCCGTGGAATGCATTCTACACGGAAAAGTAATGAAAAATAGATATCTTTTTATTTGCTTTTTCTATTGAACAGATAAATGTTGATGCACAACGCAAAGAAAGTAAACTATTCGACATTTTATCAGGAAAATTTGGGAAAAATTACTTTGCGGAGTTGCCGCCATCTTGATTCGGTTTACCTAATTCTGACAGCCTTTTTAATTTTTTAATATTTTCCTACTTTTTCTGATGGTAAGTTGTTCAAATTGCCAATTTTCCTACTCATTATTTATACTCATACAGAAATATTGCATATTTGTTTAAACCTATAGTGTTTTTTGCTAAACCAAAAATTTTCAACTATTATCGGACATTAGAATCTAAGGTAACAAAAATGTAGCAAACAATTTCCTCGAAAAGTCGTTAAAACTTATTTCTCGTTTTAGAAAAAATATTCAATTATTATAAATATATTTACTTTTATACTTTATTATCTTTAACTAAACAATATAGTTTTAGCAAAATGGTCTCGTTTTAGTAAATGTGAATTGCTCTCAAAAATCATATCAGACGCAACAGCCTAGAATAGAAGCCAAAATCCAAGTCAGTGGATGTCAAAACAAGAGGCGAATAATGTCATATTTTTGCGGATGTCGTCTGATTTTGTCCTTTATTTTGTGTGTGATACATCAATAACATATACTTCTTTCACTTTGAGTGTTCCTGTGTAAAGTATTCTTGTTGAGATCTGTACATTCAGTCGACAAAATGTTGGAAACCAAGAAAAAGAAAATGTGCCTTGGTTTGACTGGTGTATTTTCTGCACTGGCAGTTGCACTGGTGGGTGCAGCTTTGGCCACAAACTTTTGGGTCGAATCAAGACCAATTCGTCAGGTCTCAGAACAGGTTATAAAGTCTGTGCAGGATAAGTCTGGATTTAATTATGACCCGAATAAATTCAAAGGAGAGATACATTTTGGTTTGTTCTACGGCTACAAACTTCTAAATTCTGGGTTTGGCGACCAGGGCAGAGAGACAGACATATATGGTAAGATACAGCCAGATACATGGGTTAAAATCTTTGGCTTAGCATATTTTCTAATTTGGTAAAGGCTACTTTAAATGATCTGATATAAGCGGTACCGTATAAGCTTTGATGAGGGCAGCATCTTATGACACATTGTACATAGGGCCTAGAACTAGAATAGAAGGATGAGGCTACACTACACAGCATTTTGCATGTCTTAAATTGAGATTAATGTCTAATATCTTAATACATGTTACTACTAACAGGGTTGGACCTACCAATACTTTTTTTAGCCAGAGTAAAGAAAATCCCTATTGTTCAATAGTGTGTTCAATAGGGATTTTCTTTACTTTGGCTAAAAAAAGTAATGGTAGGTCCAACCCTGACTAACTTTGACAAGTGTTAATACATATTTGAATCTGTTAATTTCCAATTTTGCCTTCTAACATTTGAGTGCGCTAAAATTTAGTTTGCTGCCTCAGATCAGTTGCAAAAATTGAAATATTTTTTGCCATTGACTGACATGACTGACCTGCAACTTTCTTACATTTATTATTGTAATCTAATTTTGTAGAACATCATTGTATCAATAATGCCAAAATGTGACTTCATGAACAATCTCAACTTTTTGTATGTCTGCTTTAAAAAGTCTTACTTACAAACATAACTGATTACATTGACAACACAGAAATTTATCCTTTTATGCATGTATGTCATGTATGTGGTTTAGAATGTAATGGAACTTGTCTTTGTCATTCATATTGCATGACTTTCAATGTTTCTGCACCAGACATGCATGTCAGGATATGTTCCTATTCCATCCCCCATGTCCACATGCCCTTGTCCTGGCTGTCCATAGACAGGGTTCATCCTGAGTGACATTAGTGACATGACTGCAACAGTACCAATTAATGAAGTTCATTCATCATGTTTATGCTCAATTGTCATCAGATTTCAGTTGAACATTGAAATTAGGCCCCCAGCTGGTCGTCCTGTTGGCCTGGTACTGTCTGTCTAGACTTTGACATACTATACTCATGTAGGCCTACTTATAATTTGCCTGCATTCTCTCTAAGTTAATATAACATTCTTGGCCCATTGTTCTGGGGGGGGGGACTTGACTTGCCAACAACAAACATACCAGATGGGCAATCTGTGAAAAACTACTGTTACATGTAGGTTACATACATGCAGCGGAATGTGCAGTATAGAGTCATGTTAAAAGACTAGTACCATGCTGTTTCAATCTCCATGGAAACACTTCTGGGTTTTTTAAGTCAAAAAACCTGAAGTTTAGATAATAACACAGACTATAACACAGGCAGAAAGAACATGGTTTCAGCCCACATCAACAAACAATATACCTCTCTACTGTCGAGTCTACATCAAGATTGATTTCCTATTCTGTGGGTTGGTACGAAAGAAATCAATAATTTTATTCATTGAAGTATTAGATCAATCATCTCAACTCCAACATTTGACAATTACATGTACCGGTCGCATCCGTTTCAACGCGTTTTCAAAAAAAATCACTGGCGGCTAGATTTTAAGAATATGACATGTACCGGTATGTGCTGCAGCTCAAAAGTGGTTGGATGTGTTGTTTAGCATATTGTTTAGATGGGCAGGGTTAGGGTTACAGTTAGGGTTAGGGTTACCAATCCAGTCATAGTGGGTTAAAATTGTGTGTGAGTGATGGTGATTGGCTCTGCTTGAAAGGTCTCTGTCGTGTCTCATTGAATTCATTAGTATTCAATTACCGGTAAGCAATTAATAACACATCGACCAATCAGAACTGGATGCGGCATTGACAGTAGGGAAAAAGCCAATATTTTGGAACGTCCCATAAAATAGGTACGATACCAAAATATAGGAACGATTGCAACGCCGCCTAGTTGCAATGATTTCAAAGACTTCAATTATCTCAAGGACTACACTGAGAAGAACACGAGTTAGAGACATACAGGTTGCATGCTTTGTATAGTCATGGATGCAAGAGTGAACACTACCTTTTTCCGCATGCATTGAGATATCTCACTCGGGTCTTCTATTGACGTAGCTCTCGTAATTGACATATCCCAAAATCGAACTAAATACCGTCATAACTCAAATTCCTATGGATAAATCGGAAAACGCGTCACACAGCTTTGTAGTATACTTCGCACAGTAACTTCCAAAAGCAACCTCATAATGCGCTCTCTCAAATCTGTTTGCGCAGGAGGCCTTATGTCACTAACGGGAGGAGGCATTTCTCATTAACAAAGCAATCATCCCAATATTTTCGGACGTACTCGAACGAGCGCTGCGAATTAAGGAAGGATCCCTATCTACCTTGATTGTAAACAAGTGCTGACTCATCATTCTGGCGGGAACACAGCCCAATGCCATTGTTTGTGAGTCAGGTATAAAGAGAGAGTTGAAGGGATTTATGCCTGTAGGCGGAGTGGCATTCGTCCCAAAATTTCGGTATCGTACCGATTTAATGGGACGTTCCAAAATATTGGCTTTTTCCCCTACTGATTGACTCTGGGAGATCGATGGAATTTGATGCCAATTGTGATTTAATACAGATCATGTTCATAATCTCTGCTATGCCAGGTGACCAAAGACGATTATGTTCAAGATTATGGTTTATGTGCAGCCAAAAGCCCCATTTACCCTGCGAATTTTCACCATGCTTGGTCTGGACCGAGCGCAGTTCAGTATAATTCTGCCAATGTAAACAGGTCGAGCCAGCTTGTCCAGGTACCAAATAACAGTGTGAACGGGCTTGTTCCGCTTGAATTTCAAAGCCGGCTCAGTCCAGGTCGAGCTTGGCACGCTTCAACCATGCTTTTCCAGGTTGAAGTGCCCTTTTCACAAGGTTTGCACCGTGCCCTTCTGAAACCTAGACATAACCCTGAATCTTGGCATGAAGTTTGACCTACAAGCATGACAAGGCCGTGAATGAAACTTCCCCACCTCCCGCACATGACATTACATTTACTGTACATAGTTGTAGTAACTGGTAACTAACTAACACTACCTGCTCGCAATCCTTCTATAGACTTTCAATGATTTTAATAACCTCTTTTCTAATCATATTTTGTTCTTATTTCATGCCTTTTTCTCGTCCCGTTCAGTTACTTGCGCGACAGAACACAATAAGTGTGGTTATAGCCTTGGAGATGACGAGAGACGACGGTTGAAGGATGTCCGTGACCGGGTGGCGGAGATTATCAGCTTGGGTGCTAGAAACGGGACAGGTGCTGCTTTGGCTAGTAATTCTACGGTCATCCAGTATTCAGCAACATTTTTCAATTCCCTCACATTTACTTATGGAATTTTCAGTGTTTCATCAGTTTTCCTTGTTTCAAGTCAGTGTTTCCGCCCGGCATTCCCAGGGGAGAGGGGGGATGATCCCCTCCTCAAAAATTTTAAGGAGGGGATATCCCCCCTCAAGTTTGCAGACTAACCTTTTTCAAATATCGCTATTTTACCTTAGTGTATTTTCACTTCAGTAGTGTTTCTTTAATTTGTTACATTTCAAATGCAATTTTCATGCAGAAGGAAGACTAATTTTGCATTTTGGAGTGTAAAAAATGACTCTGGAGGCTATTTGTAACAACAAAAAACAAAAAAAAATTTTTGAACAAATTTTTTTCAAAACATTTTTTTTTCTCCCCCCTCCTTGACAATCCTGGCGGAATCCCTGCTGATGTCAAAAATCTTATATTTTCTCAGCTGTGGTACAGTCTCCCAGAAATGGGAACAGTGGCAGAGTTGAATGTCGGACTTACAGGTTCGATCCCCGGCCATGTTGCCACTTGGTATTCTCAACTGGTCTGAAACGATCAAGTGAAGCCACTCCTTGAGTTTCCTAGAAAGTTTTCTGGAAAGACTGGTGTAGTATTGTCAGACTTGATGAACCACAAGTTTGGAATTGAGAAATGTTGTGAGGATGACCATCTTTGCTTTGTTTTAAAACTAACAGTAACATCATCTGGGCAAGCTTATCAAAGTCACATTTGTTGAGAGTTCAAAAATGCATACATCTTGGCCCTTTTCTTGTGGGCAGTTCAACACGTAGGTACCATATTTCTCGGCCTATAAGGCGCATTGGGATAAAAGGCGCACCCCCTTCATCCCAGGAAAAATCCTTATAAAAGACGCACCGTTCTACAAGGCGCACCCCCCATTTTTGGCCCTTCTCTGGGGGAAAAAGTCGCACCATATACATGTAGGCCGAGAAATATGGTATGTGGTTTTCTTGGATTCGAATGATTATGAAACGAGATATCGTGACGTTTTAAAATTCCTTCAGTTCATTCAGATAAGATGTGTACCAACTTGGAGAAATTATACTTTGTACTTTAAACTTCCTCAATTCTTCATGATTGTCATGGAATTGAACCCAAGTCACAATCCAGTTGATCTCACCAAGATGTGACCTTTGACAAGTTTTAGCCCGTACATGTACTTTTAATTTTAAGTTCCTGGTGTGTCACTTTCATGATTTTGCTTTGCTTGTAGTGTGTCATGTCATCCCTTTGTTTGCTTCACATTCCCCTTTTCCTCATCCCCCAACGTGCTGCCAGATAGACTATCTTTTATTCTTACATGTTCATGTCTTGATGAATTATGACGATGTATCTTCAGAACATGTCGGAATATAGACCAACTGAATCATCGCTGGGAACCGCCATCAGCTTGAACAAAGGGCTGAAATTATTACGCCTTCAAGTGGAGTGTCATCAGAATGCGACTGGAGGCCTTGAGTACTTCAAAAAGTTAAAATTTTGGTTTATAGTCTGATATCAACAACAACAAAGGTGTTATCCGACTTTACACTTTAACCCCGACCTATCCTCAAACCTTTCAGTAGAACTCAGATGAGCTGCTCATTCAGCGCTACAATCTGAGCATTTCCGACCGGTACACATTTATACACCTGGGTGGAGAGAGGCCAGTGAGGCAAAGAGACTTGCCCAAAGTCTCACGGCCAGTGGGATTCGAACCCGGGACCCTCTGACCGCTAGTCGTAGGCCCGAACCACTACACCACCTTGGCTCCACCATCATGACAAGATGGGTGTCATATTGTGCGGTATCCGCCAACCTCCGCTTTATAGCGAACCGCCCGAGTGACGTCGGACATGTCAATTTCATTGTGTTTGTCCGACCCTGGTTTTGTCCTGTCTCACCATCGACAATGTGGTCACTCAGTAAAGTCTACTTGTTATCTAATATTTGTCCGACCTTCGCTGGTAAAAATAGAAACCGGGCGGTGTGCTATTGAACAGATTGGCTGTATGTATACATCAGATTCAAATTTCAATAATCGAACACTTGATTATGATTATGTTCGTTAAGGTGGGACACCTAATGACTCATGACGAGCTCAACGCATTCAGCTTTTCTGTGTCTGTGATTCGTGTTTAGTGGCCACTCTGCTTTAATAACTGGGGGTGTGTCCTGAATATCACTAAGGCCACGGCACCAGTTGGCATGCCTGGTGGCTGTCACGACAATGTAGTCATAGGTCACCCCTTTGTCTCGCCGAATGTACATGTACATTACTTATGTTTAGAAGCAGAATAACGCACACACATGTAATGTACGGGAATCAATAATTAATACGGCATATCCGTGGTGAAACGGACGGAGTTTGCACACATGGTAAAGTGGGACTACGAACATGACAGCTTGTTAAAATGACAATGTAAACACGCGCAGAATGAAATTAAATCAAACTGATTTTAACCCTTTGTGTGTGTTGTGTAACTGTCGGCTTTGTTTTGGTTTGTAGGCCTGGTATGATTTGGCAAATTTCTTCGCTCTCAACCAAGTAAACAGAAAATTTTGAAAATGATTTTGTGAAAGAAGCTTAAAAAGCTCGATGAACCTGGTCACATAGGGTCGTATTCATAAAGCGGTTCTATCAGAACCGTCTTAGGCCGGTTCCAAGTGCAGTGATTGACCACACGTGGAACTGGCCTAAGACGGTTCTAACGATAGAACCGCTTTATGAATACGACCCATAGGTAGTCATTGGAAAGCTCTAAGTGAGCATGGTCCAGTGAATTACCTATGTGACAGGGTTCTGTAAGATTTGAGAGGTTGCAGTTGCCATTGGCAGTGATGGGTGTCCACTACATATACATGTATGACGAAAAGCAGGCCTCGAGGGTTTGGGTTGCTAAAATGTGACCCGCCACAGCAAAACCAGTCGCATGTCGCTCAGAAGGTGAGCTGCAATGAACTAAGATGACACCAGGAGAGAATGGAAGAAATAGATTGTTTCAGATTTCATAATAGACAGACAATATTGAAACTGACAAACATTTGGTCTCAACCTGCCAAGCTAAAGCCGGTTACAGACTTGCGCGTACATGGTGCGTCCTGCAGGCATTCTGCCAATCAGATTCTTCGGTAGGTGTTTTGGTCCGTGCTACAGCCTCCCTGATTGGTTGAACGCTTTCCCGACGCGTTGGTTACGCGCCAGTCTGTCACCGCCTTAAGAGTGACATGCATCTGGTTTTGCTGTGAAGGGTCACAAATCATTGGTTACTGGGTGAAGCATTCGGACATATCGGTACGATACTTGTAATACTTGTGCTTAGGGCCGGACATAGGCCCATGTGTGGTATTCTACATTAGTATAATGAAAACTCACGTTGCTCTGCGTAGTATTTGAAATCATACATGTATGTAACAGATGTTGACCTGTAATTAACGGAATAGGCCTAGTGGTATCCACCCGATAGTGTCATCGGATTGCACGTAGGGCCTACAGATGTCGGTGACTCACCATGCCTGTCGTAGGTGGAGGCAATTAGTTGGCCATCCTACTGACGGGAGAGCGATCTCGGGGTGTGACGATGAGGGTGCTTGTCCCTCTTAAACTCAGAGAATGAGAATATTGGCACTATTTAGTTACATTGTAGCATTACGTATGTACTGCAGGTGGAAACAGGTATGCCTGTAGAGACCTGCACAGTCAAAGACAACAGGGCTTATCATGTGAAAAATGGGTCCAGTGGGGATTGAACCCAACACTTTGGAGGTTGCAGGTGCTGATCTTCGTGCTGCACCACTCTGACAGCCTGATCTGTGATGTGTCTCGGGGCCATCTGTCCTCAGGGCCGGATCCAGGGTTCTGGTAAAGGGGGGCACAGAAGGCCACAGGGGGGCCGATGAAGGCAAGCACCGAAGGCTTGAAGCCACGGTGGGGGGGGGGGCAGGGGGTTCTCGCCCAGAAAATTTTGAAATTGAGAAGGCCGTTGGTGTGATTTCCCAGCATCTGAGGGACAAATTACAAGGCAATTCTGTGGCACTTTGAAAAAGGGCAATTTTTCTAACGTTGGCCACCGAAAAATTGGGGGGGGGGCACGGGCTGGGTTTGCCCCTTGGATCCGCGCCTGGTCCTGATAGTGATAGTGTCAATCCTGGGTGTGCTACCGTAATCAAATCATGTATTTCCACTACAGGATTTCAATTAGCTTAAATAAATAATCCCAAGGCCTTTGATAATATTTGTCCTTCTGATTACAATCTGTCAAATCGTCTTGTTATTCTGAATGTCCGTCCAACACTTCTGAGTCCAGTTTAACCAAGAATTCTAACCAACCATTTCTTTATTTCCACAGTACCCACGATGGCAAGGAACGGCCTCTTCGACTTCGGGCTCTGGGTGGCAACGATTGTCTTCGCAGCATTCAGCATAGCCTGGGGCCTCGTTTGTATCGCGTTTGTTTTGCTGAATCTTGGGACAAAACCGATTGAAACGTTAACCGGTGCGATGGGTCTCTATGTGTGGAATGCATTTGCTTGTAAGTATTTACAAGATTTGTGCAGACTTGCAGAAAAAATGTCTGTATGGACCGTTCTCAAATTGACGTAAACGGCAAAGATCTGCGCACTTCCGCTGAAATCTCAACCATAACCCCGGTCTGAAGCTGCATGACGTGACGCAGACAACCCCACGACATTGATTTCGAAGTCATTGCATCAGAGTCGACCATAGCTGAATCTTTGATGGCGCCTCCACGTCACCCGGTTTCAGATCGAGGTTCTGGTTAAGATCTCGGCGGAAATGCACAGATCTGCAAATTCGAGATTCCTCTATCAGAGGGTATTTGGCAAAATACTGCCAAAGTGCCGTTAGCAGAAATGCATTTGGAATGTTGGTTAGTTAAAGACCTTGTCATGGTTGTGTGGCAAGTGGCTGTTTCTTAAGTCCTTAAACATCACAAATTCCTGAGAAATTCTGTCAAAACGGCCCACAGTGCAAAACACAGTCTGTACGACGTGATTTTCATGTGTGAAAAATGTCATAATGTGCTTATTGAACCAAACTATTTCGTGTATGAATATTTTGTGCAAAGACAAATATTTTCCCATGTGTTTTGTTCGGTCACATTGTGGTTTTGTGATTTATGTTTGGGACACATTTTTCACACATGACAAGATTCAACTTCCTGGGAAGATTTTACATTTTGTGACTCATCATGTTGAGAATTAAAGGGAGATTTCCAAGGAGGATATTCTGTGATGTTAGGTCTGCGTAAATCTTAAAAAGAAACATTTAACAAATGTGTGGCAGTCTAAGAAAACCCGTCAGATGTCGCTGAATGATCAACAAGGGCTGTCAGATTGCCTGTGCATTGATCTGCTACTGTTTACCTGTTACGTAGTACATTTCAGCTATTGAAATGTGCAGATTATAACTTTCCTCAAACGTGACAGCCGACGGGTTTTCCTAAACTACCTCACAAATGTGAACCGCTCCAGCAAAAGTAGGCTCTTGTCGCAACCGAGGAAAGGGTTAACGGCCTTACAACACAACAGCTGAAATGTACGTCTCTGCAGGTTGACAATAGTAGTGGACAGCAGTGATAATGGTTCAGTCTGATGATCAATGTTGTCATTGGCATTTCAAGCAGAGAACCCAACCAATATGGCCTGCACTGAAATAGTCACCTCTCTAACTCAAGTCCCATTGTAGTGTTTATTTATTTTTCACACTCAAAAAGCGTGAGTTATGGAAAGTGTTTACAAACTAAATGGATTTCAGTTCAACAAGTATAACCTAATTCACATTGATGCCTTTGAGTTTTATCTCAGAACATGTTTGACATGAGATCTGCCCTCGTGCGAGAATTTGTGACCACTGCTTGCCGAGTTCATTGTTTGGAAGACAGAAAATAAAGAGGCTTTTCCACTTGAGAGAAAGCTCTCGACAGTCGGTGATCTGTCGAGAGCTTTTTGAAATATGAAGCACTTTGTCTTGAGACTAGACTGTATAACAGAGATTGTATAACAGAGGAGGCTTGATAGCCCAATGGTTATCATATCCGTTCAGCAAGCGGCAGGTCCCGGGTTCGAATCCCGGGCCATACAGGATTAATCATCCCAGGTTCTTCACGTCCGTCGCATGGGACAGTAAGCCGTGGTGCCTTGTACCTTGTGCCTTTGCAAGGGCAAGTAAAAGACCCCATCCAAGTGAGGAACATGAGTAGCTTGAGATGACCTCTTCCGTACTTACCAGGGCCAATAATAATGCTATACAAATACAAATACAAATGCTGTATAACATTCTTCTCAATATCATTTTCATTGTTTCTTTTCAGTGTTCTTTACGTTACTGTCCATCATCATGTACGTCATCCTATATTTTGTGGACCTGAAACACAACATCATGACGAAGGTAGAACTCGACAACCATTGGAAATCAAACGATCGGACGTCGCTGTCGTACTCGTTCTGGTTCATGGTGGTACCGACCGGCTGTTATTTCTTAAATATTATCATAATTTATATCTCTGGGACAAAGATCAAGCCGATTCGGTATAAGGCCTCGATGAAGGAGGTGCAAATGGACGGAGTTATGATGTACTGAAAGAATCGTCAGTCCAATAGACAAATCCCGAATTCCCAGATCTGCGCACTTCCGCCGAAATGGCAAACAGAACCTCAACCTGAAACCAGCTGACGTGACGCAATCCATGATTCAGCAATGGTCGACTCTGACGCAACGTCATCGAACTCACTGTCGGAGGGCTGCGTCACGTCATTCAGTGTCAGATGGTTTCAGACCGAGGTTCTGTTTGCCATTTCGGCGGAAGTGCGCAGATCTTTCTCGTTTTCGTCAATTTGGGATTTGCCTATAAAGTGTGTTATTTTGATAAAATGGTCACATATCATTCCTACAGTGCTGCTCCACGTGAAAGTTTGAGGCAGTCTAGGAAAACCCGTCGGATGTCGCATTTGAGGAAAGTGTTAATGGCCTTGGTGAACCCGCACATTTCAATAGCTGAAATGTACTACGTAACAGATAAACAGTAGCAGATCAATGCACAGGCAATCTGACAGACTTTTTGGTCATTCAGGGACAACCGGGTTTTCCTAGACCGCCTCAAAAATTGCTCCTCAGCCATAAAAAAGATGGGCAGTCATGTGTGTTTTGGTCTCAGTCGACATTGTAAGGAAGTCAGCAATGATGAATTTGCCATGGAGAGCCAACTCGCATGAGCAAACTATGGAGGAGCACCTTAGCAAAGAGGGAAAAAGCGGATTTTCTCATCGGAAAATCCTATGATGTTATGTAAATAAGATCCCTGTTACAAGAATACAAGGACATTTTATGTGCCAAGTTACAGTGACAACAAGAATTGTGTGCCCTCACTCGCTGGGCAGTCAAATGAATGACTATTTTGCCGGTGTCCAAGTCCCAATGATGTTAAATTATGCTAATTCGTGATTTTGAATTATGCTGATTGTCTTTGCCATTATTTTGCTATTTGTCCAGATTATAGTCGTGGACTAGATGTGTTCTTTTATAAACTTATCTTGCATTTATAATTATTGATCTATGAATTACAAGACACGTAACAGAAAGTCATCAATAATGTTTCTGTGGCTTGTTGTGAAATTGACGATGTTATTGTAGCAGGTTTTGTTAGGAGTGTCCTCCATGGAATATTTTTCAAGCGGGGTGGCACGAACTGAATTCAGAGGGTTTGCAGGACAACGGATGACTGTAGACCCTAATTGAACCCATTAAGGTGGGTTACACTTTGATCGAGCGATATCGCTCACTGTCAGTGACAATTGTTGAAGTTGAGGTTTGGTCGACTGACGGCAAAGACCAAACAGTGAAAATCATCTCAGCGTTGATATCATCAATGGACCACCCTGTCGGTGACTTTGAGACTTGCATGGAGAACACTCAAAAGGTGCCTAAAGTTTAGGAAGAAGTGCCATCAAGTTTACACAATATTTCGTTTCACTTTACAGAAGTGTAGAGAAGATAATTTGAACAAAACTGCCCGCCATGGGGAAAGATTAGTATCTCAACTCGTGGTCAGTGGGAAGAAATCCGATTGAAACAACAGCTCTATGTGGTAGTACTACATGCACACTGGTGTGTAGTTTAGCTATTACTGTAAGCAACCTTCCTCCCACTGATTCTTTATAGAAGAGATGTTTAATTTCACTATTTGAAGGATGATAGGCCACAATTTGTTTTATATTGCTTCAAAATTATTTCTCAACTTTTCAACATTCCATTATTTACATTTCTCATACAACGCCAGCTTCTAAAATGTGAATCTAGTTCTGTTTATTATTATTGTTCCTGTGTACTTATTCCGTCGGAAGTGGCCAAATTGGTAAAAAGATCCCTAGGGTCCAAGTTCATGGTTTGGGAAATGTATTAAAATGTGAGGTTGGGTGTTACTGTTTGTCTTGTAGGGTAGTAAATGGTCCGGCTCAGGATGTGTGTCACGTCCATGCACCCCTTGGCAGCACAGGACTTATTCATTTGGGTTTTTCTGCCATTCTTCAGTATTTGGAATCTGGCACAGTTTCGAGCTCGAAGTTGAGAATGAGGACTAACTGAGTAGAATAGACGATTCTTGAATTTGCAGATCTGTGCACTTCCGCAGAAATCTCAATCATAACCTCGTTCTGAAACCGGGTGACGTGACGCAATCCATGATTCAGCTATGGACGACTGACGCAACGTCTTCAAAATCACTGTCATGGGTTTGTCTGCGTCATGTCGTTCAGTTTCAGATCGATGTTATGGTTGAGATTTCAGCAGAAGTGCACAGATCTTTGTCGTTCACGTCAATTTGAGAACGGTCTATTACCCTGATTACGGTATGTGGTTCAATACTGCGTGTATTTGTTGTAAAATATACTTCAATTCCATCCATGTTAGTGTACATATCATTCCATCTGCCTGTCCTGGGTTCAGGTTTTCCATCCAACCCCTTTTTTGGGTCCCTTTTTCCACATGTTGAGGCTAAGATCTCTATTCTTACTGTTCTTATACCACAGTAGTGTTTCTAAATAAAACTATATTTTTTATGCGAACTCATAATACTGCTTATAGATTCAGCCAATCAGAGGCTCCGGTTATTACTGTATTCATGACTGCTGCCAATACTGTTGGTCAGATATGGGACGTTTTAAGTGACTGACCCAGGGGCTGTTGTCCTCTGTGGGACGTTTTAGGTGACTGACCCAGGGGCTGATGGCTGCTTAAGTGTAACCAAGGGTGCCGTTGCCACCGAGGTCATCTGGAACGTCACAGCACTCCACTGTCAGTTACATTAGAAATCTCATTACATATATATTGTAGTACATAAGGCCCCTATTACATAGAAGTATACGGTATACGAAAACGCTTTAACAAAGGCTTCCCGAGGATTCACGATCGTGAAGCCATTATTAACCGGTGTTTTCGTCTACCGTATACTTCTGTGTAATAGGGGCCTAATATACAAATGTCTCTCTTTGTACTCTGTTCTCCCTACTGCCTTCAGGCCACACCAACTTGTTTTCTTGGATAGAGGCCCTATCCCCCAAAACGAAAGTGCTTCTGATCAAGTCGGACAGAACAATTACCGGTATCAGAAACTTTGATAAAATTCTAAATTATTTTGACTTTTGGTTCACTTTTGTCCATCCTCTGAGAAAGAAAGTGGAACTATCACCCTGATATCTGTCACTGTCTGAGATATTAAATTGGTGTGGCCTTAGTCTCTCTAGTCTGTCCTTATTTTCTATTTTCTAGTTTTCCATTTTGTGTTTCATCTCGATCATCTTCCCGGCTCTTGTTAATTTATTGATGTACTTTTATACTCGATTGTTTTCTGTTTCTTGGCTGTCATAATTTAAGACTTCCAGACGAAAGTTGAGCGAAAAGAATAGGTCTACAACTACAGTGTACAACCTGGTAGGCTTACTCTCAGTGTGTCATGGACTCAAATGTTCAAAATGGAAGTGCGATATCTGTCAATGTAGAGAATTTTCTTTCAAAATTCTTAGGGTGCATTTTGACATGCCCTCACATACAAATATTAATACCGGTAGGTACATCAGTTGTGCACAGAATTACGTTATGTACATATTGATAGTACCGGGTACATAATACATACATGTATACATGTGCAATGCTGAAGCAATAAATCCCGAATTTTTAGGACTTCACTTTTGTCTCTTATTTATTATTCAATTGCCAGATTACCGAAGTACTTTTTGGAGAACACAGTCAAGGTTCACAAATGTGACCTGATCCAGCAAAAGTAGGCGCTTGTTGCAGGTGGTCATCAGTTTACTCAACTATTATCACTGCTGTCCACTACTATTGTCAACCTGCAGAGACAAGATACAGAATAGCACAAAATTGACACACAAAATGATAATAAGCAAGAAGTCAATCTCCAGAATTCACGAATTTTGGACCCCAACCGGGGTCTTTTACAAGTGGAACTTTACAATCTGAAACTCTAGAAAAGACTCTTTTCTAGAGTTTCAGATTGTAAAGTTCCACTTGAAAAAGACCCCGGTTGGGGTCAAAAATTCGTGAATTCTGGAGATTGACTTCTTGCTTATTGTCAACCTGTAGAGATGTGCATTTCAGCTATTGTGTTGTAAGGCCATTAACCCTTTCCTCGGTTGTGACAAGCACCTTCCTTTGCTGGAGGCCTCGTCCCTCCGAAAGGCAGGTCAGTGGGGGGGGGGGGGATTAAAGTAACAGCGATAATATATACTACAGCATTCTTGGTAGAATATGGTGGAGCCACATGTATTAACCACGCTCCGTGCATGCATCATTCTCCAACAGCTGCCATTACCAGTTCCACCCATACCACCAGACTTGAAACAGCCAATCAGAAGCCAGAAATAAAACGGACTGGTCCCCTGTCGTCAAGCCGCTCCTCTAATGCGAATACGTATTGGTGGAGCACTTTGAGGACAGGGGACCAGTCTAGAAATAAAAGAACAACTCCTCATTAATCAATCAACTGTCTATACAACTAATTTTATTTTCAAATAATGCATATTTGGTTCTGTAACATAAGATTTCGATGAAAGACAACTTCTCTGCCAAGTTGGCATTCCTTTGGTTGGGAATTAGAATCAAATTCATCACCTGTTCATTTCTCAGATACCAATGGAAAGGCCCGAATCGTTCTTTCTACAATGTCACAACTGAACCCAGTCGCTGGGATTTTTCTTATTAAGTACATATATCATCCAGTACATGCTCTCAGAACCTCTCCTCACATACACATCCTTCACGACAAACTTGACGAATGCCAACAAGGGCAGGGACAATGAAGGGTCTCAGATTATTCGAACCTTTTACAATCCAGGCGAACCCATGCAGGACTAACACTTAAAAAAACGTATTTCGAGATGATCTTCAAGTCCAAACAGGGTCATGTTACATGAAGGGTACTTGATTTGTGTACCTTTGTTTATATTTCTACAACAACAGCAGTGATTAGAAAACATAGATTGTAATTCTAACTCATCAAGTACCGAACAATCTCAGATGATGTCTCCAGCGATACATGCTGTTTAAGGGCCTTCACGGCTCATTTCCAAACTTTGTTACCTCTTCCAACAGTAGGCCTACATGTAAAGCCTGTTGAAATCGCAGAGCCAAGTTATGTCACATTTGCCAGTAAAATTCTGCAGTCTATTTTAGCTTGGCCATAAGGGACACACTCCGCGTGAGCTACTGCAAAATCCAGTCCGCAGTCAGATGTACTTCGCTGCGGACAGCGAATATTATATAGACCGTGGAGGAGTACTGTGTGTATTTATAGATCACGGTATGCAGGGCTGGCATAATACATTAGTTTCGCAGTAGCTCACGCGGAGTGTGTCCCTTATGCAAACGGGACAGAGCAGTGCTTCATCCCATGAATGAATTCGGAAAAGCCCGCCTTGTCCGCACTCTACACCCTCTCAATCACTAAATGCGTGATGGCATGCGACTTCATGCTAGGCCCAAGGATTCTTTAACAATGTTCTTCGAAATGGACAAAGAATTCTAGTGAAAAGTCCCAAATCATGTCGGTACTGGATGAGTCCGTAAAGGTGCAAACTTCTCACAGAAAGATATGTCTCACTAAAATGCTAAAAGGTAGCAGCACTGTCCAATATCATGCACCAATTTCTCTGATTAGAATGCATTGAGGGCTTTGCACGACGGCATAGAAAAATGCCAGGCACCAGGCTGATTGAATAGGATCAGTCAGCCGCGCTTATCGCCAAAAGATGGCAGCAAAGTTTTAGCGGACCAATACAACAGAAAATTCTCCTGATTGGTGCTCAATCAACCATGAACGGGTCCGCAAGGTATTGAATTCGGCCATAGTGACACCTATTGGTCAAATGACTGACAACTATTCCTCTTATAAGAATGCACTGGGAACTTCGCACGACGTAGAACAAGTGCCGGGCACCAGACTGATTATATAAGATTGGCAAACTCTGACCAGGACAGTGCTGCCCCCTTCATGTACCTTACAGTACTAATTATGTACGCAGCTAGACCAGTTCATCAACATCAACATTCTTCAAATGGTAACATATATGCAAATTAACAGAAAAATATACCTTTTTCCCATGAAGTGAGAATAAACGAACACTTCTCGCCTTTCGGCTATGAATCACCAAACTACACACAATAGAGAAAGAAAGAACACGTGTACACTTTATTCACCATCCAGTGCTTGATCTGAATAATTATTTTATAATAATGGTGATGATATCAACGGAAGCTATGAACTAACATTTTACACAAGCCAGATTTATTCTCCAGCTGATTGTATTTTTGATATTTACGAAGCGTCTAATAAAACCATCCCGCATGAAGGTTGGTTCCTAGCACCACACGGTTTCTTACAAATCTATACGTTATTTGGATTTGATGGCGTTTTATAATATCATCTCGTCCCCAAAAGCTTGGTTAAAATGCAAGCGGCGATATCATTATATCAATGCCGTGATATGATTGGCTTTGCTAGTTGTTATAAACGCTGTCCCAAGGATCAATTGGGATTTTAATTCCTATGTTAAATGTTGATGCCACTTCTTTCCTGATGGCAGTGTACATTCCAGCACAGCATCCACACTCTGTCTTATATAACATCATTATAAATGTACCTAAAGAAGGGGTCGTTTCTGGTCTCTCCAGCTGAAAAGTGCCTGAGGAAGACCCCGGTTGGGGTCGAAAATTTGCAAGTTCTGGAAGTTGACTTCTTGATATTTATCATTATAAATGTACAGTACAATGTACTGTATTTCCCAAACTTGACAGCTGATGTTATACCATTCTCTGCATCAACAGATCCCTTACAAAAGGCCTAGTAACAGGTCAAGGACAGAAACCATAAATTTGAGAACGCTCTGTAGTTGGTAGTACATGTACTTTGTAAAGTCAGAAATCCGAAACTGACAAGGTACGGTACTTTCCGAACTCTGTATCTTCCGAACTCTTTCATTCAACCGTCTTGAACCTCCCAGAGTTCATATCGTCACGCCTTCGGACTGCATTCTACATTGCATCCTGGTTGACTCACGATGCACTGATTCTGTACTGGCCAAAATTTCATTTCCCCCCTCTCATAAAACATGTTTTACATTTGTATGTTGAATAATCTTCCTATAAGTACAAGAAAAGAACTACACGTACATGTATCACTAACAAATTTTAATGAAGAGAGACTGGCACTTCTAGCAAAGATGAACTAGGCCTACGAAAGAAGTCTAGAAAAATACCAGCAGATCAAACTAATCTGACTTAGGTTCACAAATAAAAGCATGAAAAAGAAAATTTTAGAAGAAAAATACCTTCTTCATTCGGCTTTGCAGCCAGATAAAATAAAATCCTATATTTTTTCCGTTTGATATGGCACTTATTGTAGGTCCACGAGGGATAAGGGGTTAAAAATCTCACTGTTGGTAAGACATCAGGGTATTTCAATACCACAGTTTTGGACTCAAAAGTGAAAGCAGACTCCAGTGAATGCATGAAGTTACTGCCACGATGGAGGATATGTTTAAACGGATACGACTATGATAAAGTATAAAGCACCAAGAATAAAACAAACACCAAGTAGAATATAGGCCTGAACACTTCCTGGTGCAGCTATTTTAAAATATCTCAAAACGAGGTATTGAAATATCATGAAATTATCCCAAAGCACAGGTTTTCAAAAAGTCAAATTTTTAGTAAATAAAATGCAGTACATGTATAAAAGAAATAATTTCTCTGAAAGTTGTTAAGTCTAAAATAATCCTTTGTTTAGAGATATGAGTATGTCCAACATATTCCAATAGTTTTCCCGTCAAATTCAAAATGACAACAACTTGAGGTCATTTTGGAATCATTTTACCGGTACATCATAAGCTGGTGTCACTTACGATCAATTACTCATGAGGCGGTCTCAGAAAACCCATCGGATGTCGCTGAATGATCAACAAGGGCTGTCAGATTGCCTGTGCATAGATCTGCTACTGTTTACCTGTTACGATAATAAGCAAGAAGTCAATCTCCAGAATTCACGAATTTTCGACCCCAACCGGGGTCTTTTTCAAGTGGAACTTTACAATCTGAAACTCTAGAAAAGACTTGAGGACAGTCTTTTCTAGAGTTTCAGATTGTAAAGTTCCACTTGAAAAAGACCCCGGTTGGGGTCGAAAATTCGTGAATTCTGGAGATTGACTTCTTGCTTATTATCATTTTGTGTGTCAATTTTGTGCTGTTCTGTATCTTGGGTTTACCTGTTACGAAGTACATTTCAGCTATTGAAATGTGTGGGTTCACTAACGCCATTAACACTTTCCTCAAATGGGACACCCGACGGGTTTTCCTAGACCGCCACCGAATTTGTTGAGACAGGTTTATTATGGTAACTCGTCAGAGGGAAATTCCTGTAGAAGTTTGTTCGTCCATGGAGCACGGCAAGTGACGATGCCAGTATACTGAATAAGTGAAGAACTAAACACACCTAAATGGTAAGAGTTACGTACCTACATTGAGACCATGTGCGCACAGGATGACAGTGACAACATATCTGCTAGCAGCACACAGCAAGTTTAGGGGCGTAGGTATAGTAATACAACGGTCAATGTTGTTGACAAGATGACTCTGTGCCTAGAGTAATCGAGGTTTTGTACAGACGTTGAGTTTAACACTACTGCCGAGTATGGAGGACTAAATTTTCAGAAATATGGCATTTTCACAAAACATTCGACATGTTGACCACTTCGATACAGAAATTTGCGTCATTTTGATGCCATGGAGTGCATTTTTAAAAAGCCACGATATTGCCACTTTTTGGCCACAGCCGGCGCACCATTGGTGATTGCGTCATTCTCCCATATTGTAGATTTCCCTCCCCTTTTGCCCCAGTGTTGGAGAATGTATGATTACAACACAGTGCATACGTGGATAACCTAGGAACGAGAGTTACTCTACATGGGGCGAGGTCGAGCTGTAGTTTAAAAACATTGCCAATAGAGGTCTCCATTAACGCGGGTATGTTTAACGCAAGATAGGGAAAGAATACAGTGCCCGTTTAAGTGCAGTTAAAATGTTGGACACAGCGCCATGGTTGCGTCACGGCATCATGGGCTGGAAATCTTAGCGAAGTGGTAAACTTGAATGAGTTTATTTTGGACTGATTTCCAAGGTGGCAACTTCTAACAATGGGGCGACTTCTATCTCCAACCCTGGCAAAGTTAGTGTAAGTACTCAACCGAAAATGTGCAAGTGCATTCACGATGATGTTAGAACACGAACGAAACAGCAATTTCTTCAAGGTTCCTGGCGTTAAGGTATTCAGCACAACATGTAAATGCAGTCGAACCACAAGTTCTACAACACGCAGGGATAACTTCTTCATAGATTTGTCACCAGAGCAGTATTTTATACTTCCACTAATAAACCAAATTCATACTGAGTTATTAACCTTTGACCTCAAGATTTGATGAAAAAGAGGCCCAGAATTTGTAAGCATGACTCTCAGCAGTTTTTGAGACACAAGAGTTCACTAGAATACAACACGGAAATATTGAAGTACATGTTTTACAGAGAATCATTTGAACGAAGTTTTAAATGGTATCTCCCCACCGGCTATACTCGGATACAGTCCTGGGCCGACCGCACAGAAAGTCCGATAGTGCTACCGGCACCTATTGGCAGTTAGTTATAACGCATTTTCCCATACTGTAAACCATGAAATTTTCACGACACTAAAAGTTGGCAAATTTATCATTTTTGAAAACCGCGAAGACTAATTTCTGCGTTTACCTTCACAATTCAATGGAAAATGCATAAGGGTTTGTATTTTCGTACTGTTTAAGTTCGCGTTTCGACCCATGACCGCGAAAATAAAACGCACGCGAAAATTTCACACTTTACAGTAACTAAACCGCTGATAGGCACCGGAAGCGCTATTGAACTTTCTGTGCGGTCGGCCCCGAGTCCTTGAAGAAGTAAGTAATTATCGCCTACATTGTGTGCTTTTTATACATCGGTGCAATTTACAAAATCTAAAAGCCCTATTGGAATCAAAATGCCTGGGAATGGAACACACATCGTAACTACCTGTAGGCCTACTCTTGGGGGAATTATACTCCTCCAGCAGGGGCGGATCCACGATTTCGGAAAAGAGGGGGCGCACTTTGCTAGAAACATTGAAATCTGCGGTGAATTTCAATGATTTGCTCCAAATTTCAGAATTTCACGGTAAATTTTACAGATTTTTTGGCCGAAAGGGGGGGACATGCGCCGGGTGCGCGCCCCTTGGATCCGCGCCTGTCCAAGGCCTAATTAAGGGTTGACTCGTTAAGGTGGAATGGTAAATTACTGGGAGATAAGTACAGAATTACATCCACGCAGGGCCTAATATGTGTCTAGGTGGGTTTGGGTTTCGATATGACGTGACCAATCACGGCCAGTTTCTCTGGCGTGTACACCTCCTTAATCCAGCACTGAGAAGATAATACTGAAACTAGAGCTTAAGAAGAAAGATACATCATGTGAGATAATGAGGATTAAAGAATTATCTAAGATTATGAGAGATTATCAGACCACAAACACAATACAACATCCATCTAACACAGAGCAACGGCCAAAATATCTAGAAAGTTTCCATTTCTAGAAGCAAGAGTTTGGTATGTTTTAAATGTGAGGCAGTCTAGGAAAACCCGTCTGATGTCGCTGAATATTCAACAAGGATAGACTGGTCCCCTGTCGTATCGCTCCGTTCCTCCACTACTACAATGTGTGACAGGCCGCGTCCGCCATGTTTGCCTGTTTTCTGACACACGTATGCAAATGAGCAATAAAGACTCGTAACGTTGCGGGAGTGCCTAAAAATAGATGATGACTCATGGCGCGACCATTGATGACGTTTGGCTGACCAATCACATGCCGAGTTGGCGTTCAAGATGCCTGTCGTAGTAGTGAAGCGAGAACTACGACAGGGGACCAGTCTACAACAAGGGCTGTCAGATTGCCTGTGCATTGATCTTCTACTGTTTACCCGTTTATACGAAGTACATTTCAGCTATTGAAATGTGCGGGTTCACCAAGGCCATTAACACTTTCCTCAAATGCGACATCTGATGGGTTTTTCTAGACTGCCTCACAAATTTGAAGACCATTCCTCATGATAAAATCAAGCACGAAATACTCTTACACAGATTTGGCACAATAGAATTCTCATTGTCATAGGCCTAGTTGTAATAGTCCAGAAAAGTTTCACCTCAAATTTTGCCAAATTCTTGCTTCGAAGAACGAAAACCGTCAGGCCCCGTCCTGTCACAATCGTCTCATCCAAAGGACTCAAACACTGCACGACCATAAAAGAATATTCACGTATGAAAAAATCCTTGAGTATCTGATTATTAATATTAACACAAAGTCTGGGCTTCTAAACCCAGACCAGGCCTAAAGTATCTATAATTTGTATACATCGTACATGTATCATTATATACAAATACCATACACAGGCGACGACCAAGGTTGGTTCGTGTATGACTTGTGTCCTATAAACAATCGAATTTCAACACTGAAGCGCCACAAACAAACCCTTGCATCTATCAGACCAACCTAACAAAACAAAACGGAGCTGTATCGTATTATAGTCTGCTACGAGGATTCTATAGTGCGTACCACAGGAAATCTCTGGCCTACTCTTAAAGATAAAGTGGGTTGCCAACCACGGCGTCAAATCCATAAATTTAACTTTAAGATAACAAGAACTCTGAACAAAAAAAATCTCAACTATAATCAATTTACCCAGCGATAATATAAACTACTTAGAATTCATGAAGATTTATTTTAAGCTCCAAGTTTAAATGCAGAAATCATTTTAAAGTGACTTTTGTGTGTCCCTGTGACTTATACCACACAGTGCTTGACTAATTTTTTTTTTTGAATGAAGAATAGCTCAATCAATGCCTACACACAGGAGTGTGGCTCCAGTAATATCTTCAGAAACAAGCATTATAATGCTACCACAAGGCCCGTGTACCAATACAGGGTAATTGTCGCCAGGTTACTCGGGGTAGCCCTGTCGCCGATGTCTGTTTCTTGAATATTTTTAGGAGCCAATGCAGCACTAGGTGAAATTTCCAGTTACCGTAATTTCCTGACTATAGGGCGCACCTGACTATAAGGCGCACCCCCAATTTCACCCAAAATCTCTGATGAAATCCATACATAAGGCGCAACTCCCTATAAGGCGCAGTCCTGTCAGTGAATGCGTCAGTGCATATTATACACATACAATGCATGGCTGCTCAGTGTGCATTGACCCAACAACAGCCAAGACAATTACAGGGTCTGATTGCCTTGTTTGAACCTACTGACATCTGCAATTCTGCTGTTGGTACTGATGGATCTGGTTGTATGATTTCTTAGCTTGTTGTGACAAATTAGGCGTAACTGAAACTTCATCAGTTCTCAGTTCACTGCATCATCTGTCAACCAGCACTGTGACAATAACTTTGGCTTGCATGCATCCATGCATGCTTGAATGTTTGGGTTCGTCAGTGTCTTGACACTTCTGATCAAATTGTCAGACTGGATCCGCAGATAAGGCGCACCACCCTATAAGGCGCACCCCCAATTTTAGACCCTTCTTCAAGGAAAAAGGCTGCGCCTTATAGTCCGAAAAATACGGTAAAATAAATCACCTCAAAGGCAGCAAGCCACGACAGAAGCGTTGTTATACAAGCAATTATCAAAATTAAAAATCCTACTGAGAGAGCACATACTCCCGTACTGCGACAGACAATTACAACTTGAAATCATGCTCATCTCAATCAAGTCCTGTACAGTTTATATACAAGTGGTTTTTAATATGTACAAATCATCGTAAGTCAAGTTTACACATTATCTGCTACAGCGCACTGAGAACACGACACCCAAAACATTTTTGTTTGATTTTTCGGCGATTCAAGGTGGAACATCGTGACGGATGAAGACCTCGGTGTAGAAAACAACACAAGTGCACCGTGATGTCTTACGAATAAATGTGATACATGTAGGTGCTGTAACACTTAGACAATGAAAATTCAGGTCAGCTGACAATCCAGGCATATTTCAATCCAAATTTTTCAAAATTAAAGCTACACTGTATTGAATTCAAGAAGTGCTTACCGGTACGTCAGACGTTGGCGTAGTGTAAAATGTACTATGCTCCAACTACATACATTAGAGCTCTGCCTGCAGTTTTTTCAATGTGTGCTGAAAACTAGGCCTTGAACTACCTATCAGGCAACTGTTTTGGGGACCTTCACGAGGCTATGAGACCTCTACCTGCATTCTCCAAACACTTTCAAAATACCGTGAAATTCAATACAGAGGGGCTTTAATAGCTGCATCTCCAGTGAGTACATTATTATCTGGTTCAGTCATTTTCAAGGCAATGAATATGAATCCAAATTTCTCAGAGAAACTCGAATGTAACAGAGTGACAAACATGTACAATATTAAAATAAGCACATAGGTCAAGAAATGAAGCCTAAAGAAAATCATTAATATTTATTGACGACAATATTGAAAACATCACCACAAATCGTGTTCTCAATGCTTAACAAGAAATGTGTAAACTCGACCAATGTGTGACTTGTCGGGCTTCCACGTTGACACATTTGCCTCTACTCCGGCGTGCTGCCGGCGGCGTTGGACAGGAGGCCGCCAGCCCCGGGTGGACTACTGGAATAAGGTTGACTGTATTTCCTAGTGGGAGTGCTGGAAAGGGAATCAGCGCCGCGGGGGAGGTCCGCTTCCTCCATTGACATGCTGCGGTTACGAAATCCCTGTCGGTTCACGTGGTGCATCTGAACGTGCCCCACTGAAACGAGAAAGCGCAATATTGAGGAATCGGTCATATTTATGGCCCTAATGATGGGGAGTGTGGTGGTGGCATAGTGACTGAGAGTTGGACTCGTGTCTGGGAGATCATGGGCTTAATTCTGTGCCACCACTTTGTATTCTCAACCGGTCTGAAAGGATCAAGTGATGTGCTGAATGAGCTGCTCGTTGAGTTCCCCAGAAAGGTTTCTGGAGAGACTGGGGTGATAATGTCAAGCGATTTGAGCCAAGGCAGCAGTGAAATAGCGCTTTGTATACCGGTAAATGAGACTTTACTTATACTTGTTATTTTGTGTGTCGTTTTTTGTGCTGTATTTTGGATATTTATATAAATGAGACTTACTTTTACCACATCCCTGCAGGAAGTACTGGAAACCCTCCACAAACTTCTCGGGCTGAAAAAGTTATGCCACAAAATGAGGCAAGTTGTGAAAATATGTGACCCGCTCCAGCAAAAGTAGGTGCATGTCACAACCGAGGAAAACAATAGCTAAAACGTACGTCTCTGCAGGTTGACAAAAGTAGTAGACAGCAGTGATAATAGTTGAGTCTGATGACCAATGATGATCACCTGCGACTAGCGCCGACTTTTGCTGGAGGCGGGTCACTGATAGTAAATGTTCCATGCATTTCACTACAATGTATGTACCCGGTACTTCACAACTTGAGTTACAACCTCTAATATGAACAACAGCATTTAGGCTGTGAAGCTGACATTTCTTTTTCAGCTTGTAGGAATGCTGTCCTATCAGTATTCATTGGAAAGTGCTCAGTGAGAGCTTTCCAATGAATATCTACATGATACGGTTTTTGCCCCATCAATCTTTTTGTATTTTTTTTCAAATTCGTCAGAATGTAACTAGACAATGAGAGGGCTCAAGAAAGTCAAAATTTACAATGGGCCTCTAGATACTTACAGCTTGCGCAAGGACATTAGCAACGCCATCAATCTCAACCAGCTCGATCTTACTTTTATCAGCTACCTTGGTGCTGAGAGCAGTATGTAGGGTATGTACTGTGTGGTTGTGGGCCGACTTGGAACCGGTCGCCAGCAGAACGGGACACTTTAATTCACTGGCACGATTAATAAGCTGTGTTCGGCTGAAAAAAGATGGCGAAATGATACTGACTAGGCCTATGGTAGTCACCCGGACTTTGACAGATGAATGTTTTTTTATGTGACGGCGACTCCCTCTGACAATGCAGGTTTTCCCGGATACTCCAGTTTCCTCCTGCTGTACATATTTGCCAATATTGGCCAATATTTGCCAAAAATACATAATACACTTCTCAGAATAAGTCCCAGCTCGGCTAGTTTTCTCAGCTCTTTCCCTACTCTCCCTGACAAGTATAAAACTGCCCAGTTCTGGCACTTGTTCTGAGAGGTCAGTATGATTTAGCACTTGGCTCTCAATAGAAGTTTCCGACGTGACGTCATAAAGGCCACGTTGGACGTCAAATTGACCATGTGTTTCCTGAAGAAAGATGGCGAAATGACATTATGACGCGATGACATTATGACGCGATGACATTATTTCGTGTGCTATCTCGCCACGTCAGGCGTCATGTCAATCCACATGTAGCACCATATTGATACCAGTTTGCGTCATTTTGACGGCCAGTCACATGATTTGATGACGTTAGTGGGATTCCTCAGTACCAACGTGGGTGCTTCCACCCCACTCACAAATCGAGATATTTAAGTACCGGTATACATACTATAAGAATTTCTCGACAAACTTTTGCAAGTTTCTTGGATTGATCTTGGTTTTGAGGTCCTTCTCAAACTCCTCGATTACTTTATCAACAGTGTCCTTATGACCTGGATGAGCTTCCTGGAAAGAGAACATTCGAGTCAGACCAGTGGGGGGGGGGGGGGTAACCGACACAAGCAATAAATCTAAGATGTCTACAGAACATAGGTAAAGGGACTCCTCCACGTGAGAATTGGCTCTCAATGGGCAAATCATCATTGTTGGTTTTCCCAAGCCAACAGGCCATATTGCAAGCGATCTGATCGCAAGTGAGCAAAATCGTCTGTTGACGCCAGGTGTGCGCTGGACAGCAACACGTGGAATCCTCTCACCAGCGATGTTCGCCCAATACCAAACAATACCAAAGCCGATATCACCAAGTCTGCGGTGGCTGGCGAGAAGATCAGTGGCGACAAAATTGTTTGCGATATCGCCTGGTGTGCTGCTGGCTTTGCAGCTTTCGCTGAGACCAACGACCACAAACAACTGCCCATAGCTTTCTATGGGTGAACTGCCCTTAGAGTCAACTGCCCATAGCTTTCTATGGGTGAACTGCCCTTAGAGTCAACAGCCCATAGCTTTCTATGGGTGAACTGCCCATAGATAGTCAACAGCCCATAGTTTTCTATGGGTGAACTGCCCATAGAGAGTCAACCGCCCATAGCTTTCTATGGGTGAACTGCCCATAGAGAGTCAACTGCCCATAGTTTTCTATGGGTGAACTGCCCATAGAGAGTCAACAGCCCATAGCTTTCTATGGGTGAACTGCCCATAGATAGTCAACAGCCCATAGCTTTCTATGGGTGAACTGCCCATAGAGAGTGAATTTGCACCAGAAAAATCTCATGTGGACGGGTGCCTAAGATGTCTGTGAAACTTAAAGGCTAACTGCATCCATCCAATTCTATATTTCCTGCCTTCCAAAAACCATCCACAGCACCAGACCGAAATCTTACTTTCCTGCATTGCCTACACAGAGAATCAAGAAAATGAACATCATTTTTCAAGAAAATCAACATCTTTTTTCAAGATAGACTCAACCAGTACATGGAGACGAAGTTCCCAGTACATTATTGCACCAACTATTGAGTTCAACACCTTTAATTGCCTTGAATTGGTGAATGTCAAAGGTCACCACAGCAAAATAACTGAAGTTGTTTGCCAAAAAAGTTCCGAGTATGCAGCAATTAGTGGGAGCATGTGACGCGAAACAGAATGAAATGAGATCTGGATGAAGCTCTAGTCTAACAATGACTGATTGACGATGAAGGCAAAGACACCTACACACTGGAATAAAATAGGAATAGACGATATCACTCCAAAAGAGCGCAGCACCTGACGGGTAACTACAGCGTCACGACGTCCCGTACTCATTCCATGACATCTTGACTTGAGACGACGTCATGATCGCTGAAACAAGTGGAGGTTTTTCGAGTGACGTCACCGCGTTCAGAATGGGGCACGGGACGTCGGGACGCTGAAGGCCTAGCTAGCTACCGTCAGGTGCTGCGCTCTATTGGAGTGATAGAGTCTATTGGGCAGAAGACAACCAGACTTCCAAACTCAAGATGATCGACAATTATTCCCCGGGCGTTATATCCCCTTCCTCATTCATAAACCCTTTTTACACTAGCCTGGTTGAAGCGTGCCGAGCTCGAACTCAACCGAGCCTGCTTTGAAATTCAAGTGAGACAGGCCTGTTCACACTGCCATTTGGTATGCCTGCAGGGACAAACTGGCTTGACCTGTTTACATTTTGCTAAATTGTACCAAACTCTGCTCTGTCTGGACTGGGCACGGTGAAAATTCCACGGTGTAGGCCTAAATGGGGCTTATACCAGCGTATTTCGCACCAAAATAAAGTTTATGTCAAAGACAGCAACTTTCAGGTCCAATGTAGATACACTGTCTATGCCTGCTCCTTGAAAAACGTTGAACCTGTGACCATAGATGGCCACTGAGAAGGGTGGACTAGGCTAACACAAGGTAAAGTACACAGGTCAAAGGAACCAAATCTAACAATCAGAAATACATGTAGACCCCACAATCAAACACCCCCAAATACAAGTGTCCAGATTGGCCAGATATAACTACCAATTCAGACATCCACGGCAGTCACCCTGCCACTTTTGGACACTTGTACTGTGAGGTCCAAAGGGGTATAGGTAGTCCATGCAGGGCAATGACGCAACACCAAATGTGACATCTGATCAGTCGTTGTCAATGTATGCGCTGCACGCACAGTGCAAATTCAGCAACTCGGAAAAGATAGGACCATCCAGTCAGTCGTCATGTCCTGACCCGTGCATCGACCCAGTGACTGGCAGCAACTCAGGTAGCATCCGGGGCGTTGAGACTCAATTTCGTTCACAAAACTGGCACTGATTTGTCGCAAGCCCGCGTACATCGCCGCAACTGAACGAAACTGGGTACAACCAGTCGCTAGAAAGTTGAACAACTGCAAGTCGCGACAACTGGCAATTTCTCAGTTCCAGTGAGTCACAACGGTGCGTACATCGACCGTTTCTGGTGACTGATCAGTCACCTCCAGTTTCAGCTAGTTCCTCCCAGTTGCCAGGTTGCTCAGTGGCGACAAGTTCTATCCAGTCACAAGTGTGATGTATGCCAGGCTTAAACATTGCCGCACAATGCAGAGAAACTGCTCAGAATGGGCAAGGCCTGTCCTAAATACTGCTATTTCTCTCATGTCTAACAGGATTACACATGGATCATGCACACGAGTATTACTTTACCATAGTATTGGCATCCTTCACGCACAAGAGAGGAATTCACCGACGGAGAGAGGAAGGAAGAGAAGAACAAAAAGTTAGCGATTTATAAAGCAACGACAGCAACGGATCATCACAAACAAACTCAAGTCTCGAGCAAAAATCAGCTTTTGAAGCAGTATATCTTCCCGACAGCATTTCACAAACTCAAGCTTGATGTTTTCGAAGGACTACCTAGGGCTGGCCAACAAGACCTTTTGCAAAGATGGCTGCAGCCGGACCAAGTGGGTTGCTATGCATTTATTCACACTTAAGTGCAGAGCAAGGGTGAAGTTTACGACTGCCTGACCTGACTTAAAGGAACCCTATAGGCAGCAAGTTATTTGGCTCATATCAGTGCGGTCACTTCATCACAGGTGGCGCCAGCAAATGACACCCTACAGATCTGGGCTCAAATGTTGATGTTTAGTGTATTTTACTTGCAATACATGTCAGAGTTAGATTCTCATGCCAACCGATCGGTGTAATGAGCACATCAAAATGCCAAGCGGAGGCTGCCTGTAGGGTCCCTTTAACGGGAGTTAACAGGACAGCTGGATTGGGCATTTGATATGCACAGCAAATTGAAATCTACCTTCGTCTCTTTATATCCTTTGTTAGATTTTTCAGGGGCTTACATGTACGTGTATTAAACGTTTCTGTTCTAACACACAGATTCATGGAGTAAAGTTATTTTAAGAAAATACAGGAGTTGAAATTCACATTGAGATTTCAAAACAATCGGTACCTGGTTCAACTTGCACTATAAAGCTACATGCATGAAATGTTGTGCACAATGACTATAATTTTTGAACGTGCATTCTGATAACAAAACATAAGTTTTTATGGTGAGTGGTTTATTTGAGCAGCAGAGAACCATTTAATAGTACAGACTGTCACGAGGAGGCATGAAGGCATCAATAATATCAACGCCAGCCATCTGGTGTCTGTTTTTAACCCTACGCAGCGAGCTCAGAGCGATTCAGTGCCAGATCACAACATGGCCTTAAAGGGGCACATATCCTGGGCTAAACATACCAGCATTAAGGGTGACCTCTATTGACAATGTTGGTAAACTACTGCTTATCAACCTTGTCCCATGTAGAGTACCAGTAATTCTCATTCCTAGGGTATCAAGTATGCATTGCATTGTAAACATAAATTCTCCAACACTGGGGCAAAAGGCAAACTACGTATTGGAGAATGATGCAATCACCGCTTGTGGCGCCGGTTTTCGACAAAAAGTGGCAATACGGTGCCCCTTTAATTGTATTGTGTGACCGGGAATATCATCACACCTGGAATCAAATGCTTATTCAACTAACACCGCTTCCCAGTTCAGGCCAGTCACGTCTACAATAAAGTTCTAATACATGAAATTCTAGCCACATTCCCCGAACTTTAGGAACGAATGAGGAAGTCTAATTCCAAAGCAAGAAACCTGAAGACAGAAAATGCTGTCCCACGTTGGGTGGTGGGTGGGGTGGGGGGGTATGACACTGACATGCACATCAAACAGCAACTAGATAGGTGGATGACAACATGATGTAATGGCAATCAATAGAGAGCATGCACCGCCTCATTATGACGTCACTTTTGATCATGCTGACGTCGACGACAAAGTGCGCCATGTGTAGATCACGTCATGGTTGAAGTCACACAAACTCCACTTGTTGCGTCAAGGACAAAGTGTACCATGTGAGTCGATGACGTCAACTGCCGTCCAATATGGCGGATTAGACTGATCACATGGCGCAATGACGTCACCTGCACGCTCTCTATACTAACAAACATGCAAATGAAAGGTGATTAATATGTAAATGCCTCGATTATGATTTCTAGTCCATCACATGACTGCATTGATTGTAAATCCTATATACGGGGTGTGCCGAGGCAATGTCACACTTTCTTTTGTCAATATGAAGATACTATTGAGATGTACATGTAGGCCTACACATACAACCGATACGTGACATGCAATTGCTGGGTGCCTCGTGCTTTTTTGGCAAGTCATCAATGTCTGTGAAACTTGGACACCAGGGGTAGCGAGCATAAAGGGGTCGTAACCCTACGTCAGGCCTAAGCCAGGCGTAGTGTTGGTCGAGTATAGGGCCACGACTAGCACTACGCCTGGCTTAGGCCTGACGTAGGGTTATGACCCCTTTATGCTCGCTACCCCAGCTTTTCCTGAGTAAGACTTCAAGTGCAATATGGGGAGCCTAATAGACTTCAAGAAAAGACATCATCATAGCTTTGGTTAGACCTCAGCAAACGTATAAGTTAGACCGCAACAAAAGGTATAACCTTATAGTTTAACATAAACTAAATGAGAAGGTGCATCATAGCTTTATAGTTAGACTGAAACTAAAGAACAGATTTCATCGCAGCCTAGGTAGACCGAAACTCAAGAGCAGGGTTAACAGCCAAACATAAACTAAATAAACAGGGTTCATTAAAGCCCTATAGACTTCAAGAGCAAGGTTCATCACAGCCTTATAGTTAGACTGAAACTCAGGAGCATGCAGACTTCATCATAGCCTTATAGTTAGACTGAAACTAAAGACCAAGGTTCATCATAGCCTTATAGTTAGACCGAAACTAAAGAGCAGCCTCATGGCCTATTTGGACAGAAACTACGGAGCAAGATTCATCACAGCCTAAAAGTTTAGACTGAAAGTAAAGAGCAGGATTCATCATACAGCCTGATAGACGTTAAGATGCATGATAGACTTAAAGAGCATGGTTCATCATAGCCTGATAGACTTTAAGATGCATGATAGACTTTAAAGAGCATGGTTCATCATAGCTTGATAGACTGAAAGAGTTGTGTTCGTCATAGCTTGATAGACTTGAAGAGCAGAATTGATCAACATAGCCTGGTAGACTTGAAGCGCATAGTTACTAGTTTCACCATAATCTTTTGATGCAAGAACTGATTAAGTTATTCATAATTTTTTTTATAAAGTTATTCACAACAATAATTTTTTATCAGAAATTATCAACTCGGTCAACTGTAGGAAACACCAGGATGTGCCAATTCCACGATAACCGGTGTAAACGAGCCGGCTGCTTGATGCTGGAATGCTTTTACCCATCTGGATAAAAAGCTTTCACTGCCAGTAGTATTAGAATCAATACCCCTTCGGAGATAAGACTTCCCATGAAGTGCCTCCATGCAAAATGTACCTGATATGATACCTGGCGTGAGGTGGACGTAATTCTGCCCAGTATTAGCACCCACAACATGTTTTACAACCTGGCTTGAGCACTTTACAGGTGTAACTAGCATCCCACCCAGATGGAGAAATCGAAAATCATTTTCATTGGCACGGAAACATGGGCAGTTTGGTCAATTAACGGTACAGTGCAACTGAGTTATTGCGCCTGTCACACGTATAGCCACAAGAACATGAATTTTGCCACACGCCCATGCACACAGTAAAGCCGCCCATACACGTTCAATATTATTGCACAATATGAGGACCAAAATGGGCGGTATTATTGCCAATCCTTCTTTTACCCATCAATGGCATCATTTCAGAAGCACATGCCCCAATTTTGGACCCCATATTGTGCAATAATATTGATCATGTATGGCCGGCTTAAGTCTTCTCCCTCCAATCTTTCATCAAATACCACAATTATTTCTGTGTAAATCATATTCCGTAAGTTTTTCTGCACAGTTATTAACATGCATTAGAAGAAAAATTAATATTTCAACATTTATTTTGAACTAAAGCCGCCCATACACGTGCAATATTATTGCACAATATGAGGCTCAAAATGGGCAATATTATTGCCAATCTTTCTTCTGCCCATCATACCAGAAGCACAAGCCCCTATTTTGGGCCCCATATTGTGCAATAATATTGATCGTGTATGGGCCGCTTAAAGCTGCCCATTTACACGTTCAATATTATTGCACAATATGAGGAACAAAATAGGCGATATTATTGCCAATCTTTCTTCCACCCGTCATACCAGAAGCACATGCCGGGCCTCTATTTTGGGCCCCATATTGTGCAATAATATTGATCGTGTATGGGCCGCTTAACACATGCAGCGAAATTCAGCAAGGAATAATCTGTCATTGCGATGTGCTTCTGCTTAGCTAAGAGTATGCAGTATATATTTCACCAAATGTCTTGCAAAACTTACATTCAACAGCATTTGGCAACATTTTTGTCAATAACTTACACAATGTATTGCAAGTTAATTGGCATATTTTATTATGCAGACTTACATGTAGTATAATCTTTTGGTACTCATACATTGGGGCACATTCAGCAAAATCTTTTATGCACATGCAGCATATTTTGGGCACAACCTTGTGGATATGCGTACACACAGCACATCGTGTGAGTTATAAACCAACGTGCGCACACATTTAGCAAGTTTTTCCAAAATTTTAGTCAAAATGTAAACATGTGCGATGCGTGTAAGCCCAGCTTTAAAAGTGGCACATCACATGCTTTCAATAAAAAAATCACCTCATAGGCCTGAAAAACAAAGTGAGATATCTGAGATCGGAGTCAATGAAAGTCATTACTGTTAAACAGAGCATTGAGAGAACGTGAAAAACACTGCATCAATTATGCAAAGATGTTCTCAAATCTAATGGACGTACCGGTATAAAGTTGGTGAATTTTAAAATGCTGTTTCACTGACTATCTTGTAATCCACAGGTCTTCCAAGACGGGGGTGGGGTCAACTCCAAATGAGCCAAGATGCACCATACGCCCCATGCAGTACTGCTGGCCATCTAGGTATATTAGGGCGTTGACCCTGAAAATCTCACTTCGATCACCACACCCCCAGGATGATACATTTACTCAACGCCACCCAACAGGTATTCGTTGGTGTACAGTAGAACCTCGCTATTGCGGACACCCTTGGGACTGAGCTCAGCTGTCCGTGATAGTGAGGTGTCCGCAATATTGAAACTCCATCAATAACGGACACCAGGTGGCTCTGTAGTACGTCAATGGTATTCATTCCCTTGAGGGCTCATTCTACCGTATTTGAGGGCAAGGGTAAACTCAAATCAGGAGGAATGATTTCATTTGATGTGTAAATTGTTGATTAGAAAACAATTTACAATTCACCCAAATATTTTCAACAGCACAATCTTGAACAATCTTTGAAAACAAGAATCAGGCAGCTTGTTAAGACCACAGTTAGCCACGCATTACTAAGTGGAGAGTGGGCTGTGTTTTCATCACATTTGCCATTTTTCAACAAGCACTTTTTCATTAATACACTCATTTATTTAGAAAAGAAAGAGTTCAAAGTTGACTGCCCAGCATTGGCCTAGTTTTCCATGCAGAATCACGAACAACGGACTGAGACAAGAGAGTCCAAACAGAGCCGTTGTCCCACCAAACTAACAAAGAATTCAGTCATTCAGTGTGTTCAGGTGTTAATTAAAAGTGATTAGTACATGTATGATCATAAAAAACAATCAATGCACATGTAATTAGCACCCCATGTTTGGTCATTTAATCACCTACCACTGACCACTTTGTGAATGAAAACTCTGAAAATGGCTTCAAACTTTCAACTGCTGTCCGTAATAGTGAGGTTATGGTACCCAATTTTCCAGAAACCAACTGTCCGTTGTCCTGAATAGTGAGGTGTCCGCAATATTGAGTTAAATTTATATTGAAAATGGCTTGGGAAAATTCGGGACTGGACAGATCTGTCCATAATCTTGAGGTGTCCGCTGTATTGAGGTGTCCGTTAGGTGAGGTTCTACTGTATATTACATGCACTTGTCTTGAATTAATATCATTAATTAATCTTTCCCCTTTGATGCTGGTACAAGAATCCACGGATGTTAATTGGCATGACATAAATATCAACATCAAATATCAATTGCATGCACCATCACAAGAAGCATGAATCAATTTTTATTTGACAGAAGAAACATGAGCTCACACGTCAATTGTCATTCATGAAACCTAGAGTCGAAGTGCGAAGACAGTTCTACAGGACATCCATACTAAATGCTGTCAGTAGAATATGGAGTAGAATGGAAGATGCATGTTCAGAGCAAGATTTATCAACTGGGGACACATGCTGTGTTCAACGTTTACCAACCGGGGACACACCTGTGTTCAGAGCAAGATTTACAACTGGGGACACATGCTGTGTTCAATGTTTAGCAACTGGGGACACACCTGTGTTCAGAGCAAGATTTACAACTGGAGACACACGCTGTGTTCAGTGTTTACCAACTGGGGACACACCTGTGTTCAGAGCAAGATTTACAACTGGGGACACATGCTGTGTTCAGTGTTTACCAACCAGGGACACACCTGTGTTCAGAGCAAGATTTACCAACTGGGGACACATGCTGTGTTCATACCAAAATTTAGCAACTGGGGACACATGGGGTGTTCACAGAAAAATTTACCAACTGAGACACATGCTGCGATCACAGTAAGACTTACTAATTGGCACACTTGCTGTGATCAGTACAGTATTTACCGAATGGGGACAGACACTCAGTTCAGTGCAAGATTTACCAACTGGGACACACAATATGAGTTAAAGGCAAGATTTACCAACTGGGGACACACTGTGTTCAGGGCATGATTCACAAACTGGGGACACACGATGTGTTCAGGGCAAGATTCACCAACTGGGGACACATAATTTGTTCAGAGCACGAATCACCAACTGGGGATATACATGTATACTGCAATCAGTGCAAGGTTTACAAACTGAGGACACTCACACTGTGTCAACGGCAAGATTTACCAACTGGGGACACATTACTTGTTAAATTGTCCTCATCAGGCATAACTTTGTGGGCTCTTAAGGGAAATGGCAACGAAAATTTTGGGGGACACCCTTTAGTCTGCCGTGATGGCAAACTTACAGTTTTAAAACAGCCTGGGTTGCTGTTATATTTAACTATGTGAACAATGATGTTGTCAGAGCATATAAAAGTCAACATCATGTTTGTTTGTTTTGTTGCAAGAGTGCAAGCACACATCAATTTCAGAGTGGAAATATTGTTAGTGTTTGGAACACAAATATAACACACCATCCAAATAAGGATTTTATTTGCCGTCGAAAAATTGCACAGTATTCACATCGTGAATCGAACTATCTCAAACATTTATGAGCATGCAAGCAGAAAACTGCAGGGGTTGCTGTTATTTTGGTAAGGGACTCATCAAAATTTAATCGGGTAGTTAGCTACAGAGTTCCTGGTTGGCTATGAAAGGGAGAACAGTTGGAAAAGCCATGTTAAATGTCCTGTGAATGGGGGGGGGGGGGTAAAACTCGGAATCAATATTTCACGTCATCTGGAAACTTCCACGGAGTGTCACCAAATATTAAAGCAATGTCAATATTTTTGGCAAAGCTACAACAGATATTAGTATAATGCCAAGGCCGAGTTAAGAACGATATTTCACACACCGCATTCAGTACAACACTATTACAAACCACGAGCAATTCAGCAAATTACCATGAGCAACACAAATAGTACAATACAAGGACATTTTGGCCCTGATCAGCCAAACTCAGGGATACCATTTGTATGGGCCACGACAGTTCATGATTAGGCCTACTTCCAATAACAACAAACAGCAAGTACTTTTACGCCTGTCAAATAATTTTAGAGCGTCTCTGTCCCAACAATTTGGAACCAACATTGAGCCAATGACATTGCTGTTTTGCATGCCTAAAGGAAAGCAATGGTTGAAGAAGCACAGATGAAAGTTGCTGCTACTCTACGGATCATAAACGCAATCCTGCAACACGCTATAGAATGAACACATGAAAACTAGCTAATATGGAGCTAAGCGCTTCGACTGTAATACAGCCTCAAAGCACTTCAATTCTTATCTGCGTCCCTCTGGAAAATTTTCTGGGGAACTAAAGGAACAGGTCATTCAGTACTACACTTGATTATTTTACTTTCAGAGCACAAAGTGGCGACTCTGCCAAGAATAGAACCCGTTACCTCTTTGTCGTGGGCGTGACGCTAAACCACTATGCCACAGCTCCCCACCTTATCAACTACTTCATAGGTGATAACACTTCACCACCAAAGTCACCGAACTTCACCAAGAATCTACTGCTTTCAGTGTTCTCCACGGGTTTTGGTCTATGAGGGGCGGCGGGGTCTGGGGGCCCTCCCCCAGCGAAATTTGGATTTTAGGTGCTCTGAGATGCGTTTTCTGAGCATCTGAGATGCATAATTGAGCTTTAAGAAGGGTGGGCGAATTTTTTAAGAGGGGTGGATTTTACCGCGGGTATTTTTAAGAGGGGTGGGCCACCCTTTTTTAACTGGCGTGGGGGAGAACACTGGCTTTGTGCAACAAACAAGACCCTTTGTGGATTCATTGGAAATGGACCTAAGCCTTCATATTTTGTTCATTTAATACTGGAAAGGGAATTGAACCCATGACATCAGCAGTGAAAGGCATCACTGCCCCACTCTGACCCATCACCTCAATCCATGACATGACCACTACGACAAATTCCCAGGAACATTCACAGTAGAGTTATACATCGACATACTGGTAAAACATTAATGAACGGCACTGAAAAGGCACTAGCTTAAAAATACGGCACGGCACTGGCGCATGCACAGTATTAGCGCATCCCTTCAAGGACATATACTTGACCACGAAACATCTCAGTCTAACATGTGACAAACACAAATTCGCCTCAAGATATTTGACGATCATTGATTTGTAATGTGTGCAAGTCACCAACGTTTTGACATTGTGTTGTGTGTGTTGTTTTGAGTTAGGCCTCTGGTGAAAATTTGTCACAACTCTCATGTATATGTGAGCCGCTCTGGCAAAACCAGACGCTTGTCGGTCAGAGGTTGAGCCTCAATGAACTAAGATGACACCAGGAGAGAATGGAAGAAATAGATTCTGTCTGATTTCATAACAGGCAGACAGTAACGAAACTGACAAACATTTGGTCTCAACCTGCCAAGGTAAGAGCGAGAAGCGTCTGGTTTTGCCCGAGCGGCTCACATATGTGAGGCAGTCTAGGAAAATCCGTCGGATGTCGCATTTGAAGGAAGTGTTAACGGCCTTGGTGAACGTGCACATTTCAATAGCTGAAATGTACTTTGTAACAGGTAAACAGTAGCAGATCAATGCACAGGCAATCTGACAGCCCTTGTTGATCATTCAGCGACATCCGACCGGAATTTCATACACCCCTCACCACACGTGTCCAGACTGGCCAGATTTTAACTCCCTTTTCAGATATCCATTGGCAGGCTTGGACACTTGTACTGAGGGGCACATAGCCAACATGTCCCCACTTATCAAAAATTTTCGCAGCTCATTTCATCATGTCAACAAGTTTGTGTAGTTTTGTGACAAAAAACTGTGAACTTGGCAGTAACACAGTTTGGTTCGATTCTAAAAGCCATTCAAGTGGGAAGTGTTCTGAAAATGTGTTCTGTGGTTCTGAAAATGTGTTCTGCGGTTCTGAAAATGTGTTCAGTGGCCGTGTTAGGTAAAGTGGAATAAGCCACGACTGAGGGCACAAAATGTTGTAGAAATTGTGTTTTTGTTTGTTTCTAAGCCCGAACTTCCTGCTCGGCCCCTCCAACGAGGCCACATCCTTGAAGAGAGCATACATCATTATATCATACAGAATACCAGCAGGCATTGAAGCAAGTCACGATAGCATACCCCCTTTTCTCGTATAGTAGGAAGACTTTTATCCTAGATGGAAAAAATGGTAGCAAAAACAAGACGTGTGGTATTAAGAAAATGAAGATTCTCTGCTGCAAAATAACGGTGTGATAGCTAGAAAATGGATGAGTGCATGGAAATATTAATAAAAGTGTATAAAATAATATGCGTGGTTTACTTTATATTTGAGTGTTGAGTGTGATTGTTGTGGGTTCATTGTGTAAATTTTTTTGAGAAACCCGACACGACCCAAAACGCACCAATAGACGATTCACTCCAAAAGAGCGCAGCACCTGACGGGTAACTACAGCGTCACGACGTCCCGTACTCATTCCATGACATCTTGACTTGAGACGACGTCATGATCGCTGAAACAAGTGGAGGTTTTTCGAGTGACGTCATGGCGTTCAGAATGGGGCACGAGACGTCATGACGCTGAAGGCCTAGCTAGCTACCCGTCAGGTGTTGCGCTCTATTGGAGTGATAGAGTCTATTGAGAGTGTGAAATGGTACCTGAACTGAAAATCAAACCATGATTTCTTGGACATGAGTCCGACGATCTCTCCCTTCTTTTGCCTGGTGGCAATGTTCTCAGATAACGACCAATATGAGATATGGGCCAAAAGCCATTTTCCAAGATGGCCGCCCGGCAGCCATTTTAAAACGTAGCCGTTTGTTGTTTTCCACTAAATTTGAATATTCAATACAGGACATCAGCAAATTTCATCTCACGACAAAAATCAGGCACACCATTTCGTTCGCACACCGAAAAACCACAACTAACATCTTCAAATATAAAGTAAATCACATCAAAATGAAACTATACAAGTGCATGATAAGATCTAACTGAAACATGAATACTATGTAAAGATAGGTTCAAGGATGCAGTTGAATAGGCCACAGCATAGCAGACATATACAGGCTGAAGGTCAGGGGTCAAATCAACTGTCGTCAAAAGACGTGGAGTTGCATTAGGTCGCAATAATCAAAGCCATTTTCCTCACCACCCAAACTTGCTCCTCCAATCACAGGAGAGAGCAGTGGATCCGAGAACCAGGGCACCAGGCAGAGCCCTGATAGCCGAGTGGCAAGCGGCAGGTCCCGGGTCCGAATCCAGCCTGGGCCATATATGGGATGTCATCAATGACTCTTCACGTCCGTCGCATGGAACAGAAAGCCACGGTGCCTTGTACGTTGTGCCTTTGCAAGGGCAAGTAAAAGACCCCATCCAAGTGAGGAACATGAGTAGCTTGAGATGGCCTCTTTTCCGTACTAACCAGGGCCAATAATGCTATGGCTTCAGCCCTGATGGAAGCGTACAAATACAACAGGGTACCTGAAGTTTCTTCCTCACTATCAGAATCCGCCATATCATTCATATTCTAATCGTTTTCCAATTGCCGCCGCATACGACTGACTGGGTCCCGGTCCACACACAGCCAAGCTATAGCAGCATCTCAACAAGTACACAACAGAAACAACTAAAGAAATCATGGCAACAAGTAACGTCAGCCTTCGCAAGGTCTTAACAAGGTCGCATTTTGTCCAAAAAACACAATCTCAACCAGATCTGCCTCCATTTCACCAACTCTTGTTTTGGTGCTCACAAAATCTGAACATTCAGCTCACTTTGCCTGCTCATTACACATTTTACCTCATTGCTAATGCCTACTTGCTATTGCACTTTGTCCCAAATGGCAAAGGACTGAATGGGCCTTAGTCCCAAGTAGGCAAAGGACTGAATGGGCATTCGTCCAAAGTAGGCAAAGGACTGAATGGGCATTCGTCCAAAGTAGGCAAAGGACTGAATGGGCATTCGTCCAAAGTAGGCAAAGGACTGAATGGGCATTCGTCCAAAGTAGGCAAAGGACTGAATGGGCATTCGTCCAAAGTAGGCAAAGGGCTGAATGGGTATTGTCCCAAGTAAACAAAGGGCTGAATGGGTATTTCTCAAGTAGACAAAGGACTGAATGGGCACTGTCCCAAGTAGACAAAGGGTTCACTGGGCATTTGTTTCAAGGGCCAAGTAGGCAAAAGTGTGAACTGGCAAAAGAACAAATAGGGGAAAATGGAACATCCATCTTTTAGCGCAAAACCCACCTTGCTCTCCTATAGAAGTTCTTCACGTGACGTCACATTTCCATGACGACACGATGCCGCCATATTGGCCGTCAAAATGTCAAGCGACGTCACGGCATGAACAGTGTCAACACACAGATCATGACGTCAAAATGTCATGACGTGATAGTTTGACGTCGTCGCCGGCCATCTGATGGCCAACATGGCCGATTCTTTGCAGTCACGTGACCGTTGTGACGTCAGTGAAGAACCTCTAATCAGCATGCAGTGGCCATTCAACTGACCTCACCTAACTTCTCAGTGCAAAAAGTCAAGAAACGATCTAAGTGCAGAAATCCACTGACATACTTTGCATGTAATCCAACGATCTAACAATGTTATAAACTGCTCTAAGGATAACAGCGTCACTTTGGTAGCTAGACATGGTAAACACTACCAGTTATACGCGATGTTACACCAGGAGACTAGACCAAAATGTTGACGAGACCAAGCTGGGTAAAAATCACGAACTGAGAAATCACCACAGTACATTTCGGAATCTGAAACCCTGTCAATTTCAGCAAATTCTGTGGGAGATCAAAAGACACCATGCCATTTATTTTCTGAAACGTCACGACCATCTGTTTAAAAAGTCGCATGATATTTAAAGAATTGCCATTCTTTCTTCTAGAACTTCACCACCACTTCATTGACAAGTTCTAGAACTTTGATTGATATACCGGTACATGTAAATTCGCCAAAAACTTCACGAAGATTCTCTAGAAATTTCAAAATTTCTCAAATGTTTTTTTCAAACTTCAACTGCGTGGGAGTTTTTCAGGTATTACGACAGCTACATGGTGTGTAACTGACAAACCAAAAGAGTTTTAAGACTAAGGCCTGTTTCACATATAAGTGAACCTTTTCAGCAGCGGCGGCTCCAGGATTTTGGGAAAGAGGGAGCACACTCTGCTAGAAACCTTGAAATCTGCGGTGAACTTCAATGATTTGCTCCAAATTTCAGAATTTCAGGGTTGATTTTACAGATTTGTTGGCCGCAAGGGGGGCCTGCACCGGGTGCACCCCCCTCGCACCTGCTTTTCCCCAACTTGGTCATATTTGAGGCCCGAGCCATGCCAACTCCTGATATGAATACGTACCGATCCGAAGCGATGAGTTTCTAGGTAGTTGATTGTTGTTGTGTTCATGCCATGATGGCTCAGCTTGTATGTAATGATCTGAAAGGAGAAAGTCACAACTGCATTGTCATCCCAAAGCCTGCCCCCACCCAGGCCTAAACATGAGCCAGTCAAGGGAGTCTCCCCCTCCCCCCGGTTTCACCAGTGAAGCTCACTCTTGTGCTCAAGAAAAGTGATAAACCACACAGGGTTGCATTCATCTTATAATGTTTGAGCTTTTTACATGTATATAGGCCTAGCGCTTTTTTACTGCAGTGCAGTCTCAAAGCGCTTCACATTATTTCCCTAGCTGTTCATCGTTTCCACGACGTAATTGTGACAATGTCCACCATTGCTGACGTCGCCATAATGACGCAAAGCCTGTGGGCAAAATGCATTGCTGATGACGCAAAGCCGGCGGGCAAAACGCGCAACGCAACAGAACGATGTTACGTCGTGGAAACGATGAATAGACTGTTCTCCAAATGACGTAAACGACAACGATCTGCGCACTTCCGCCGAAATCTCAACCATAATCTCGGTTTGAAACTGTGCGACGTGACGCAGACAACCCCACGACAGTGACATCGAAGATGTTGCGTCAGAGTCGAATCATGGATTGCGCCACATCACCCGGTTTCAGATCGAGGTTCTGGTCGAGATTTCACTGGAAGTCCACAGATCGGCAAATACGAGGACCGTTTATAGGCCTGTGCAATCCAGATCAAGCTCCATTTCTTTGGAAGTATGACAGTCCGGCTGCCAAAGAGCGCACATGACTAGACATTCACACAAACCATCTCTGCAAGTTAGGTACATGTACCCTTTAAAACCTGTGTGGGGGTGAGCAATGAGGACATCGCCACTTCTCAACGGAAAGATGTCGCTGCGACCGTATCCAGGGTGTTCAAAAGTAGCCGGCAGGCGGCGGTAAATCGCCGCCTAGTAACAGGTCAACCGCCGCCTACTTTTCCTTGAGTTTTTTACATCTCAATTTGCGATTCCCGCGCTGTGGAACGAAGTTTTGGCGCGAAAGTACCGCGTGTACAGTGCAATGTACAGAATCGCCCTATACCTTGGTTCATAATGTCCGTAGCGTGCTGGCCCTTCTGTATCCTCGCTCCTAGGAAGTCGGGTACTGGTATTCATTGTGTATTGAGCGACGTATCCATGACTGGAATCGAGGTTGTACTACCGGACATGGGTGACTGAGGTAGGCTGAACAAAATGGCGGCCAGAAATTTCTTTATTCTCTTAAATAACTGTTCCCAGATGCCAGGAAATCGCATCTAGGGCATTATGAATTTCAAAATCTCTTAATATCGAGGGGGGTGACCCCCCTCGGGCTCCCCCCTCGGCTCGCTTCGCTCGCCGGCCGCGCGCTTTGCGCGCGGTTGTCTGCGTCTGTGGCAAATTCCACAGCCTCCTACTTTATCCAATACAGCCTCCTACTCTAAAAACTTTTGAACACCCTGCGTATCAGGCCTTTTCATTGTCTTCAGGACGTCATCTCCGTGGCAATACGAGGTGCGAGCATGAAGCCACAACGTCACAGTAGTGTGACACTGACGTTCCGTACAACGACACAGTGGAAAAGTGGATACGGTCGCAGCGCCACCCCGATGATAGAAACAAAATGGCTACAGCCCCTGATTGAGGTAAAGCGACTCAGCCCAAGTCTCACGTTGAGTGGGGATCGAACCCTTCTGACCGCTAGCCAGAGACCCAAGCCACTACACCACAGCGGCTCCTCTTGACTCTATTTTCACCTCTATTCCTACTCCTCGCCTCCTCATTTCTACTCTACCTTGTCTTTCATGGTCTCCATGAACCCTGCAGTAGTTCCAGTACACTGAATCAGGCAGACGCCAAGCACGTTCTCATCATATTTCATCTGAAATAGAACGCAACAAATTTCGTCTGAACGATGATATATCTAATTTAAATCCCTCGTGTTTAACGATCAATCATAAATGTTCAAGCAACTTGGACAGGATAAACTTCCCTGGATGGGGAATGTGTGATGGCATTTACTTCATACCAGCACGGCAACAGGTGTGTGTTGTGTAGACGCAGGAACATATTGGAACAGGATTGGAAAATAATATCGAACCCAATACTGGTCAAGTCGGGCTTCAATCAGAGAGCATCGAAGATACCATTGGTCATGTTGGCCTTCCAGAAACCAATCAGATTGCATCGAAGACACCATTGGTCAAGTCGGGCTTCTAGCAACCAATCAGAGAGCATTAAGACGCTATTGGTCATGTTGGCCTTCCAGAAACCAATCAGAGTGCATCGACGACACCATTGGTCGGGCTGGCCTTCCAGCAACCAATCAGAGAGCATCGAAGACACCATTGGTCATGCTGGCCTTCCAGCAACCAATCAGAGAGCTCGAAGTCACCGTTATTCATGCTGGACTTCCAGCAACCAATCGGAAAGTATCAAAGTCACAATCGGTCAGTACAGGCTTCCAGCAATGAATCAGAAAGCACCGAAGTCGCCATTGGTCATGCTGGCCTTCAAGCAACCAATCAGAGAGCTTTGAAGTCGTCATTGGTCATGCTGGCCTTCCAGCACCAATCAGAGAGCATCGGAGTCACCATTGGTGATGCTGGACTTTCAGCAACCAATCAGAAAGCATCAAAGTCACCATTGGTTTTGTTGATCTGTCAGCAACCAATTACATCAATTAGAATGCTTTGAAGAGAATACTGGTCTTGTTGGGGTATCAGCTACCAAATTTACATAATTCGTTGTGTTCTTGCAAGGAGAACCTTATGTTGTTCCAGCCGACCCAGTACTGCATGCAAATGAAACCATTTTGCACGGCACACATGGAAAATGTCTCTATTTTAAAGTTCAAAGGTCCACATCAAATATTTAGACCAACAGTCGTAAATCAATAATCCACAGGATCATTAAACATTTCTCAGATGGATTCTGGTAATGTCTGTCTACAGTCAGACAGGTTTTGTGGGACGATATCAACCATCCTTCACGCTTCAGCTTTCAAGATTGAAAACGCCACGGTTGTTTTAACCTTTTCACTGCCGAATTTCCCAGATACGTTACACGCTACACTGCCGAGTTTCCGGTTCTCCATTCCCAGGAAATCCCTGATTTCGATTGGGGCGCCGTCTGTGAATAGCCAAACTAACTAAACATATCTTCTGCACAGGGCCTCGATGGTCGCCTACGGCAGTCTCAGGGGAATTCCTGTGATTCCGTTCTCAGGAAATCCCTAATTTCGATTGGGGCACCGTCTGTGAATAGCCAAACTAACTTAACATACCTTCTGCATGGGCGACGATGGCAACACAATTTGTTCAGTTTTTATCAATCCACTTTGAGCTTGTTTTTCCAAAATAGCGTCTACAATACAATAGTTTAGTTTCGCTCCACTCATTTTTCCAACAAACCAAATAAGAAACTGTTTTCACCAAATTCGATCATTCTAATGCTGTTTTATGCATAGACGGCTATCTCAGAACACGGCCCCTGCGGCCTGGAATACAACATGTATGAGTACATGTACATGTTGACATTAGAAAATCTCCCGAGGTCAATTGAGTATCAGATGACATGACATGTCTACACAAGATATAGTGGTCGAATTTGGTGTAATGGAAGGTCAATCATTGACAAAGAGAATATATGGTTTACCAGCTTGAGATGAGATATGGGCCAACCCAGAATATGACTACTGGTATACACCTTTCCAACAAAGATGGCGGTCTAACAGTTCTCACCATATGACGATAGCCGAGTGGTCATCACGTCCGCTCAGCAAGCAGTAGGTCCTGGGTTCGAATCCAGCTCGGGCCATACACAAGGAAATTTTCCTTATATCCATTGGATATCCAAAGATTTGGATATCCAATGGATATAGATTGGATATCCATTGGATAAAAAAAATTGGGTGACAGTTTGGATATCCAGTGATTGACATAGAATTTATATCCATTTCTCATAGATTTAATATAAAGGGCGCTATGTGAAATTTATATAAATGTATAAAAAAACATATAAACTCCAGTACTCAGGACAACTGATTTTCCCAAACGGAGACATCAAATGGATATCCATTGTATATCAAATGTATATCCATTCTACATCCATTCTATATCCAGAAAAGGATCGTGGTGGATTTTTTGTCTTTTCTATGTCCATTGGATATCCAGTTCGGACATCCAATGGATATAAGGAAAATTTCCTTGTGTA
>NMRB01001777.1:84870-94930 GCA_002633025.1 Notospermus geniculatus | reverse complement strand
CCTGTAATGCACATCACCCAGACGAGTGCCGCCTTCTTAATGGTGACTCCTGACATTCCAAAGCAGCCAGGAGTGTTGGACACAAGTCGTTTTTTATCATCAACCAATCATGTCAAGTCAGGCGGCCTCAACTCTCACAGACTCTGAAGGTTACAGTAACACTTCTTTCCTGTCTAGACAGACCTTCAGATGGTCAAGACCCTCCACATATCCCCCTCGGTGAAGGCTACACCCACACCCTCTCCATCTCACAATATATCTGCGCTGACTCAAGGGTTTTCACTGTCTAGACAAATAATCATGTCGGTGAGACAGCCGACCTTCAGACACCCACTTATTACAACCAAGCTGAGTCATTACCAACTTTTAATCCACGTTGGATCAACAAATGAGAAATGAGAAACATTCTTCATATCATTGTCTTCACATTCATGTTTAAGAGTGCAAGTCAAGGAACTTTGATATCACGTCCGCTGAGCAAGCGGCAGGTCCTGCGTTCGAAACGCAGGCCATATGAGATTAATCATCCCTCGGTCTTCAGTCCGTCGCATGGACAGTAAGCCGTGGTGCCTTGTACCTTGTGCCTTTGCAAGGGCAAGTAAAAGACCCCATCCAAGTGAAGAACATGAGTAGCTTGAGATGGACTCTTCCGTACCTAATACCAGGGCCAATAATGCTGTGGCTTTGACTTAGGCTTTTTTTCAAAATCAGCAAAAACTCCATAACATTGGCCTTTTTTTGTTCCTTTGTTTGAGGATACTACCTTAGTACCCTCAGTACCCTCTGGCAGAAACACTGGCAATGTAGAAGGCCTGTATTCTAGAAGCTTCCTTAACTCTAAGGTTTACCTTTAGCTATTGTTTTCAGGGCAGAATACAAAAGCTTAAAGTGGACCTTAGAGTTAAGGTGGCTTCTAGAATATGGGCTAAAGCCTCATACTTTCATCTCACAAGCAAGGACAGATCCCGACACAGCCCTATATCGCCAACACCAATCGAGTCCAAAGTCGGGATAACCAGGTCAGAAACTCATCATAATCTACAATCACTTACCAAGAAACAGATCAAAGTGATGGTAAAACAAGCATCGCTATGGAAACCGACAATCAAGGTTTGATGAGGGGAATAATGGGTCTTTTTACACAGGATGGCGAGTGTCCAGAAACGGTGGCCATGGAGGCAAAAATATGGAAGAACACGAATGCTCGGGAATTGGAGATAATGGCGTGTCCAGAAATGTGAGCCACTCCGGCAAAAGTAGGCACATGTCACAGGTGATCATCACTGGTCATCAGTTTACTCAACTATTAACACTGTCCACTACTGTTGCCAACCTGCAGAGACGTACATTTCAGCTATTGTGTTGTAGGCTGTTAACCCTTTCCTCAGTTGGCACAAGCGCCTACTTTTGCTTGACGGGGGTCACAAATAAGGCCTGGTGCTAATGATCCAAAGATATCAGCACACACAAGAAACGCGGAAGCGCGGGAATACTCACCGCAAATCTGGCCAATATGTTGGCGCCAGCTCCCTCCCCAAGGCACACGACCTGCTTTACTCTGAAAGAAAACAATGTCAAATCTAACGCTGATGTCAGGGCGCACTATGACAGACCGTTCTCAAATTGATGTAAACGACAAAGATCTGTGCGCTTCCGCCGAAATCTCAACCACAACCTCGGTCTGAAACTGAATGACGTGACGCAGACAACCCCACGACTGTGACTTCGAAGACGTTGCATCAGAGTCGACCATGAACCATGGATTGCGTCACGTCACCCGGTTTCAGATCGAGGTTCTGGTTGAGATTTCGGCGGAAGTGTGCAGATCTGCAAATTCGAGAATCGTCTATTGCCTGCGCCACGATGGAACAGTTGGCATCAAGTGAAGAAATCATGGTCAGGTCACAAAGGATAACATGTGTGCGCTCATCGTGGAACAGGCGGCATCTGCGGGCCGAAAATCGTAACTTGAATCAGGTTGACTGCAAATGGATTACGTTCGTCGGGAAGGCATAAGTTGACCATGTTCAACTCTTGCGATTCGTGATCTTGTTGATCAGCGACTGATGCCGATTGCTGCAGGTGAGACGCAACTGCAGTCATGTCACACCTATCGGCAACTGATTTGTTCTGCAGTCGTGGCTCAGACGCAAAGTGATCTGGAAAAGTCAGTCACAAGGTCGTCTGACAACACCATAAAGCCTAGTATTAACCAGAGGATCTGGGGTTGAATCTAGGTCTTATTTAATAAATCTAATATAATATCCATAATGTTGACCCTAACCCTAACCTTTTCTTTTCTAGCCCTAACCCTACCTATTGTAACTCTACCCCTATCCCTAAACCTTACCCCCGACATACAGGGTTCGTACACTATCCCCAGACCTAAAATTCCAGGACTTTTCAAGGAATTAATTCCAGGGCCAAATATCGTGAAATTCCAGGACTATTTTGCCAATATTCAAGTTCTTACCAGGCTCAATCATTGGCCTAATATAAATATCATGACATCATTAACCCAGACAATTCTACAAGCAAGTAGGGTTTTCTCTGCCCTTATATTTTGGAAGTGCGANAAGCGCGAAAATAAGGGCCAATAACTCGACGAGTTTGAGCACGGATAAAAAGAAATGGGGGGGGGGGTCTGGGGGTCCTCCCCCAGAAAATTTTGGATTCTATGAAGGCCACATGGGCAAATTTCAAGGACTTTTCCAGCACGTCTAGGGTAAATCATGATTTTTCAAGGTTTTCCAGACCTGGAAAGGGGATACCTCAAAATTCCAGGTTTTCACGGATTTCAAGGTAGAGTATGAACCCTGGACATAATCAACCCCCATGCGCGTTGAAAAAGCGTTTCTACTCACAAAGAAGTGTCCCTCTCGCGTCTATAACAGTAACTACAAAATGTGCAGTGTACATTCACGATTCATGAAAGGTTCGGGAAAAATAATTCCATGAGCAGGCCTACATAACTGCTTACTGCACTTAAATTCATTCACTGTCATGGTTTGAACATAGCAGAACCTTTCATTTCTTAACCATTAGGATCAGAGAGAACCAGGAAGGTAGGTTCCTGATATTTGACGGTAACATACTTTAGATGTTCCAGCACTTGAATCAAAGTTTCACCAAGTTTTTGCATAGTTGGAAATGGATGCCTGAAAATAGAATAAAGAGAAATGTCAGAATGTTGACAAGATAAAAGCCGTCATGAACACAGTTCGTCATGAATGCAATAAAAGCAAAATTTTCTCGTGAAGCATCCTACATTGTCAGGAAGTTTATCCACCCTACATTTGCTCTTTTAAAGCCGCACTATATTGCATTCAGAAAGTGCTGACGTCCTCTGACGTTAGTGTCGTGTAAAATGTACTACGCTCTATTTGAATACCCGGTACCGGTACATTAAAGTTCTGTCTGCAGTTTTTTCAATGTGTGCTGAAAACTAGGGCTTGATTCTTTGAAGTTTGTATACCAGGCAAGCATTTTGGGGACCTTCACGAGGCTATGAGACCTCTGCACTCTCCTTACACTTTGAAAATGCCGTAAAATTCAATACAGAAGGGCTTTTACTGCAAGCTTCTCAAATTCTGTTATAGAAACGTCACGAATGAAAAGTGCCCTTTTCTTGGTTCAAGTCCCTTGCCCCTCTGAAAGGGGCTGTTCGTTTTCGTCACTTGAGGAATCTGAGTTGTGATCCTTGGGAAAAACGGAAGAAGCTATGCACTTGCAAATTGCAGGGATTATTTGTTGTGCTGTACAGAATAATCGCAGCAATTTGCAGCTTCATAGCTTTCTCCATTTTCTCAAGGATCACAACTCAGATTCCTCAATTGACGAAAATGAACAGCCCCTTTCAGATGTATCCCTGATCGCTGTGGTCTTTTCTGAGCAAAGGGCAGGGCCTGGTTCCTCAGCACGGCACAAGTTTACAACAACCCAGGGGATTTTAAAGAAAGAGGCACGAATATCTATGGAAAACATGTCAACAGCCCCAGGATCCCGTCTGGTTTTGCCATCTAAATCTACCTCTGTAATTAGACCCGGCTGCATCATCACACAGGCAGCTGCCAACGGAAATTACGCAGATCGTCGCCGCTGGCAATTTTGATAACTTGACCTCTAACATTTCTGAAACAATTATGCTCACTTTTCAGCTGGCAATAATAGAAAATTTAATCACGGTTTCAATCGATCGGAAACATGAATATAAGAAATGTCATTGTGATGATTGACAGGCAACGCAACCTAAACCCGATCAATCTATACGGACTTAAAACGCCATCGGATTTTTTGCATACCACTCGTGAGCGTAATTGCAAATCACAGCCGACAGTTTTGTACAGCACTGGAAGCAACAACTGCACTTAGAGAATGAGAATTTTGCATTCTGTTTGGTAGTGTGGCGGTGGCGTGGACGACTACGTTGTTCTGCCACGCCAGCAATAGATTTGGTAGCATGTGGAGAAACAGCCAGGCCAGGGATTCAACAGAAAGGCACTACTGCAGTGCATTCTAAAAGTATTTGTATTTGTAGTAGATGGAGCCTTGATAGCCTAGTGGACGTCCGCTTGCTTAGCAAGTGGCAGGTCCTGGGTTTGAATCCAGCCTGGGCCATAAGTCTAGTTCATACTTCAACGCACAACCATCGTAGGCGACCGACGCGCGATCTTACGTTCGACGCCGACCCCGTCGTGCGATTTGTTCGGCATCCGATCGCAAGGCTGAAATTACTTGAGTCATTTCATAACAGGTCTTCGTCGTTAAGTACGCTGGACTATGAATCAATTCCGCAAAGTCGGCGTCCAGATTTTGATCGCGCGTCGGACGCCGGTGGTCGTGCGTCGAAGTATGAACTAGGCTATAGGGATTAATCATCCCTGACTCTTCAAGTCTGCCGCATGGGACAGTAAGCTGTGGTGTCTTGTACCTTGTGCCTTTAAGCGGGTGATCCACTGTCGCAATGTTGGCTTGAGACGGGGTTGGGTTCCCTTGTGGTTACCATATAAGGCGATCGCAAGGGACCGCAACCCCGTCTCAAGCCCAAATCGCGACAGTGGATCACCCGCTTTACAAGGGCAAGTAAAAGTCCCCATCCAAGTGAGGAACATGAGTAGCTTGAGATGGCCTTTTCCGTACTTACCAGGGCCAATAATGCTGTGGCTTCGGCCCTGATGGAAATATCTGATACAAATTTTATTAAAGTGAGGTACATGTATCTGCACGTTTGCTTGGTGCTGTGACCGCAATCATCAAAGATCCAAGTGCTTACGCCAAAGATTTGGCAGTGATTCCTCACATCAACTGCTCTAAGCACAGAAGTGTGGAATTCCACATCGACAGACAGCTTGATCAGCAAGCCAACCTGATGAATTTTGCCAAATTTGATAGTGATCTGGGCCCAACATCACATCCAAGTATCTGTGATGATACCTACTCTGCAGGTAAATCTGGGGCATCATCTTCTTGGCCGGGAACGTCGACATGGATCCATCTCGCTCGTTTGGAGATATTCGTGAAGGCCGGATGTTTGGCCAGCTCGTAGAATACTCGATCTGAAATGACAAACGATAAATTATATTTATTCAGAGGCCACAGCGCTGCAAACCACCAGAGAAATCTAAGTCCTTCTGGTCCAAATTTTTAAGGCAACTATAGAGCTTGTGCAGCGGCTCATTATGACGTCACGTTTGACCGTCGGTCCACCATGCTGGCGGTCAACGACAAAGTGCGCCACGTGCAGATCGCGTCATGGTTGAAGACGCAACACTCCACTTGCGCTGACGACAAACTGCACCACGTGGGTCACCGACGTCATTTGACGTCAGGTTGACCGGCAAGATGGCGGATTTTTTCGTGATGACGTCATCTGCACAAGCTCTATAGGGATCATCTCGGTTCCCACTGGGCCCTTCCAAAGATTTGAACTGCTCCAGCAAAAGTAGGCGCATGTCGCAAGTGATCATCATTGGTCATCAGTTTACTCAACTATTATCACTGCTGTCCACTACTATTGTCAACCTGCAGAGACGTACATTTCAGCTATTGTGTTGTAAGGCTAACCCTTTCCTCAGTTGCGATATGTGCCTACTTTTGTTAGATTGGCTCACATATATTTGTGTTAGGATAAGGGAAATCAAATGCACAAGAGTGCAGAATGAAATGGTCCATGGACCATGTGCTCACTGGGTTGGACATAATAGTCTACTGACAGAGGGAGGTACATATCAGTTATGAGCAATCTGGGTCAAGTCATTCCCAGAAAAGACTTTGATGATTGTTGGGTTATGCCACCTGGCGGCCATATTGGATGTCCGATCAGGCTGGAACTTCACATGCACATAAAGGTCATCTGCAGGGGACCACATAGCACATTGGAGCGCTTTGGGTCAAGCCGTTCTTGAGTTACAGCACTTTGATGATTTTCGTGTTACGCCACCTGGCGGCCATATTGGATGTCCGATCGGGCCGAAACTTCACATGGACATAAAGGTCATCTGCAGGGGGCCACATAGCACATTGGAGCGCTTTGGGTTAAGGCGTTCCTGAGTTACAGCACTTTGATGATTTTTGGGTTACGCCACCTGGTGGCCATGTTTGAAGTCAAATCAGGCCGAAATTTGACATGCATGTAAAGGTCATCTAGATGGAGGTAAATATCAAATTTGAGCACTCTGCGTCAAGCCGTTCCTGAGTAATAGCACTTACTTGATTTTCAGGTTACGCCACCTGGCGGCCATATTGGATGTCGAATCGGGCCGAAACTTGGTATTTTTTAAGGTACCCCTCCAATGCATGTTTATGCAAGATATGAAGTTGCTCGGTGAAATAATGACAAACTGTGGCAGGTTCGTCACTTTTGTCGAACTTTGACCTCTGTGACCTTGAAAAGTAGGTCAAATCAAAAACCCGTTATATATGTTATGTATCCTTATTAGCTACACCTATGATAAAAATTTGAAGATGATCTAGTCATTAGTTCAGGAGTTATTGTACTTTTTGTGTTTTTGGTTTCCGCCACCTGGTGGCCAAACTGAGAGTCGAATCGGACCGAAACTTGGTGTCGTGGGTCATCTGACCTAGGGGTATATATGTACCAAGTTTCAGATCAATAGCTCCAGCGGTTACGAAACGTGCCCTGCTAACGGACAACGACGACGACGGACGACGACGGACGACGACGACGGACGACGACGGACGACGGACGCTGCACCATCGTAATAGCTCACCCCAGTGAGCTAAAAATTGAAGGCAAAATCATCAAACCGATCAGGGACTTTGGGCCGTATGCACCAACGAAGATTACCTTGAACTCGGGTTAAGCCACAACTTTTCCATTGTCAATCATGCCCTGGCAAACATGGACAATTGAAAAGCTGGGGCTCAACCTGAGTTCAAGATAATCTTCGTTGGTGCATACGGCCCTTTATGTTCCATCGATCTCAAATGCATCTGTGCATCAATAAAATAAAACAAGTGTAGCCTCTTTTCCTTGGAGATGGCCACGAAAAAATCCAGAGGCAGTTTTTACCCCGGGCCTAATTGCCAAGTAACTGAATCCCTTTTCCATCCAATCCATCAAGAATTTTCTAGACAATTTGTAACCTGAATATACAATAACGTATTGATTTGAGTCTGACAGCCTGACAGGAGTCGTAGCCATGTTACCAAGAAGTTGCATCGATATCTCATTATTGCGAGAATCGATGGCGATCGGCCGAGGTATGCTTTACACACGGACTGCGGTAGACAATACATCTATGGCCTAATGCATATATATCAGTGGGCAAGGTTACCATGCGGTCATTGTGCTGGTTGAATACAATAGTAACTAACGCATCAATATCCACTTCTTATTATTCATTCATCGGTTGCAAGAACCTGGAAACAATTGATTTGGACAAGCCAGTGTGTCCTGATCAATAGGACCCGTTTGACTTTTTCTCCCAACAAGGCGGCGCTGTGAGCGATTGTACCAAAGATGTTCAAAACAGAGCAGAGCAATAACAATGCATCACGTCACGTTGACGCAGTGCAACTGGGATGAAACATCGCAAATAGAGGTATTTGTATTTTATTTTCTGTCAGGGTCGAAGCCATAGCATTATTGGCCCTGGTAAGTACAAAACAGGCCATCTCAAGCTACTCATGTTCCTCACTTGGATGGGGTCTTTTACTTGCCCTTGCAAAGGCACAAGGTACAAGGTACCATGGCTTCCTGTCCCATGCGACGGACATGAAGAAGATTCCCAGCAGTCAGGTTACGGTATATCAAAGGGAGCCAGCTAGGCCTTGGGATGGTCGGTATGATCAGGACTGTGTGGAGCACAAGGATCAACGTATTTGCGTACCTTTACGAAACGTGCCCTGCTAACGGCCAACGACGACGACGGACGACGACGGACGCCGACGACGGACGACGACGGACGACGGACGCTGCACCATTGTAATAGCTCACCCCAGTGAGCTAAAAAGCTGGTGAATACCTGACGATTTCATTTGAGGTCCTGGGTGAATTAGTGTCGAATCCTGACCCCAGAAAAATTTTCTAGGTGTCGAATAAGTGTCGAAAAAACGTCGACCCCTGAACAGGGGGGGTACAGGGTTTACATTGACCGCTGCATTTGTAGGCCCTTTCTTCTGCACCGCTGGGTCAAACGCCCTTCTTGCAATACCCCAGTCTCTCCTGAAAGTTAAACCCTTCTGAGGAACTCTAGGAAAGCTCAGCAGTCAGCACATCACTTGATCCCTTTTTCAGCAGATGGGAGGTCAGAGTGTCAACTCAACTGTACCCGAGACATCTTCAGCGGGTTCGATTACTAGCGCCGCACTTCCCCGAGCAAGTGCCACAGCGTTCTTGTTAGCTCTGACGTCACAACTCGCGCTTACTCGTGCCTGGCTCCAAGGGCCAAGTGAGCGACCCTCTGAGCCGGTTACTTTGGGAAAAGATGGCGGCGAACCTGATTCAGCCAATGGAGAAAGAGGAAATGCTTTGGCGTCATGACACATTACTCGAGCCAGGCGTGACACCGTTCACTGTTTACGCGGCCTCGATGCGCATGCTCCACAATGCCCGATATCCGAGCCTTCCCCAAGCATGGCGCAAGTAATCGAACACGCTACTTGTACAGGAGCCTAACACTAGCTGTGGTTACACTACATAAATCTCCGTGCTTTCCCCGGGGATTTTGCGGTTACACCTATAAATCTCCGAGTCTAAATAGACCTGTGTCTGAAATCCCCATGCTTATTAGCCCCAGCGAGCTCGAAGGGGCAATGCCGGGGCTATTTAGACACGGGGATTTTATGTAGTGTAACCGCGAAATCCCCGTGTTTATTTGTAGTTCCAAGCACCCGGCGACAGACGGCGATGCAAATCGATGAGTCATGCCCATGCGTATAGGATATTTCATGCCTCCAGAGCCACTCGATGACGGAGAGTTGCCTACATGCAGTGCCCCTATCGCCGGGATACGGAACTTGTTACCAATCGCACTTTTAGTAGTGTAACCGCTCGCCGTGTCAACGCCGTGTTTTTCTGGTTCGGAAAAACCCCGTGTCTCAAAAAGCACGGGGATTTTGGATAGGTGTAACCACGGCTACTGTCACTACCCCACCTTACAAGTGCATACCTCAGCATTCTCATAGCAAGACATGACCGAATGGTTTCATAACTGAATCAATACCTTCACACAATAAATCAATTGATAACAAAAGTAATATGTCCATTGATCAATATTTGCAGCAGGTTTTATCAGCAAAGAGATAAATCTTCCAATAAAATAAATAGAACTGATCAAGATATCCAGGGTCGATACTCAAAGCCACTTAAGGGCAGAGAACAGGTGGCCTTGAACTTCCGGTAACCCCAGTACAAACAGTCTGAGATCGAATCCGAGATAGAACAACCTGCTCGTGTACACAACCTGCGTCGTGCACGTCTAGGCCTTGTTGCCTCGAGCTCCTATCTAATAACATACATGACATATGCATTGACCATGGACTTCGGAGAGTAAACAGTCCATCACGTTCTGGTGTCACTGGAAATGCAGTTCACACT
>NMRB01001777.1:61082-84586 GCA_002633025.1 Notospermus geniculatus | reverse complement strand
ATTTATAAAATGTGGGTCAAAGTCCATTTTTCAAGATGGCTTCCTGGCGGCCATATTTGAAGTCCGATCGGGTTGAAATTTGGTGCATTCGTGCAGGGTGCCTAGATATATCTTCACACCAAATCACAACACTCTATGTCAAATAGCAATGAAATGTGCCACCAAACAGTGAATTTTGAACTTTGACCTCTGTGACCTTGAAAAGTAGGTCAAATCAAAAACCCGGGATTTATGTGATGTAGTCTCATCAGAGGAACCCACCATAAAAGTTTCGTGGTTCTGGCTAACAGCGTTCAGGAGATATGGCCGAAAGAAGGTTTTCACATAGCGCCCCCTACAGGCCAGACTGTACAAGCAGCAGCGCTAAGTTTCGGTCCAGACATAGTTTTTACCATAGGGTACCTGTACACCAAATTTCAAGTCTGTAACCCAAGCGGTTTAGAAACGTGCCACCCCTGTTAATGACGACGACGACGGACGACGACGATGGACGACGACGGACGACACACCATGGGAGAAGCTCACCTCACAGAGGTGAGCTAAAAATCTAATACGAATACAGTACAAAAGCCACAGAAATAGCGTACTGACACAGTAGCCAACTCTCTGAAACCATTCCAACACCATGCACCTGAAACTAGGCCTATAAACTGATAACACACCTAGAAAGAGATTGCTGAGCCCTGCTGCTGGAACAAGTCCATGACTTCATGTATAAGCCATGGTTTTCGAGTTCTAACGATGTACCAGCAAAGTGAAAAGAAGATAATCAAATGAGCCCCCTCCCTGCGTGCGCATTACCAAACCGTTCAGAATGATTGTTTGGGTAACACCTTCTATCTAACTGATTTTCCTTTTACATGCTTACACAGAAGATGTTTTTTACAAAGATCTTTTGTTCAACACAGTCAGCGAAGAAATATTACGGGCATCTCGATTACAGCCTGTGCAATACCTTGCTGCACATTGTCGACTCATGCTTCGGTTGTTTTTGCACAATGCAATGATATTTTCATGCCAGAAAAGTTGCCAAGAATTCCGCACAGCGACCAAACTTCGCAGTTCCTGAGACCTATCTGAGGATGCCTTTCATGTTGGTAACTGCTATCTCTGTATCCCGAGTGGAAGGTCCTTGCCTGTTCTGTGCAAGAGATGAGAGAAGACGAAAGAAGAAACTTCCCCAAAATGTCAACGGGGACTAGAGTAAGTGGGCAGTGAGGCCAGACAAAAGTCAAGTCCACCAATAGTTTCGACCCTACACTCAATAATTCAGTGGTATCGGCCTCCGCTCGAAGCTGTCACCTTCAACCACTGAAACATTTGGTGCCAAAGTCCGTTTCTGAACACTAGATGTCACTACCAGTTGTTGACGAACACGCTCGATGAACCAGCCAATGAACGATCAGCCAATAAGAAAATGTTTCATGTTTCTCCTAGTTGCGTGAAATACTGGTCGCTGATTGGTTGATGACAGTTTGCACCATCTAGTGTTCAGAAACATGATTAGGCCCCATCTGTGCCAGTGATTGAGAGCGTATCACTAGTATTAAGCTCGAGGCCACTGGGGACGAGTGTACGTTTTTTTGAGGTGGCGCGTTTTCCCAGAGTTATTGGGTGCATTGATTGCACCCATGTCCGGATATAGTAATATGTCCAAGTGAGCCAGATGTTGAGGAACTAGAAGAAGGGCATCAACTAGCCATTCTAGCAATTCCAGCCAATTCCAGGCCTAGATGAACAGCATGATGAGCATGCACATGATGATGCACAGGCTCAGCCACCTGCAGCTGCACTACCACGACATGAACAACCACNCCCCCCCCCCCCCCCCGTGCTGTTCCACATGCTCCATGCCCCCAGTGCTACACCCCATGTGCTGTCTTGCATTCCTCAGCCGAATGGATCAGAGCAGGCTAGTCACAGAGTCCATGATGCCACACCAGTCCATCCGGAATACAACAGTTCTCGTCTTTTGGTACCACCATCCATTTATACCAAGCACCTTCGGTGGCTACAGGGATCCCAAGTTCCCACATGTCGCTAAGGCCTCGTTCACACAGGCACGCGTAGGCGTATGGCGTTGAGCGTAATGCGCTAACGCCATGCATTTACGCCAGCAGCAACGTGTGAACAGCTCATTGACTCAAGCTAGAAATATTTTTACGCTATACGCATTACGCTCAACGCTGTACGCCGTACGCGTGCCCGTGTGAACGAGGCCTACATGTAAGGAAACTCAATCAGGGTAGATAGAGGTGGCTGGGTGACAGTTTCAAGAATTGTCGCATTGTTAGCATGTCCATGTATTACTATTAGACCCCTTTCGACCCTGTCCAAGTCCATGTCATGTGGCTGTGTCAGGCGTGTTGGCGGATGGTGGTCAAAGTGTCAGTGTGTGAGTACTCACTGACGGAGACCATGCTTTATTGTCAGTCATTGCCATACCAAAGATTGCAGCTTCCTAGACCTCTCAAACAAGTGTGCCTTCACACTTGACTAGATTGCTCAGCAACTTGACCTCCTTCATCACAGATACAAGGTAGTGGAGTGTGCCCGACATGATCGGAACGATTACACCGCTGGGAAAGTGCCAGGTACAAGTAGCTAAAGCTATGCGATTACCAAGGTGGCTTAACAGACCGAAATCACAACCAAGTGGATTGACCATTGATCCCTTTTGTCATTCACTGATGTCAGGTCTCTCCTTGGAAGTAGTTTTCTAGTTAGAGAGGCCTTCTGTGCTTCATACTGACCCCAGTACAGTCCTTACCAGTACCACCAACCTAGTACGCCAGTACCAATAGCACAGTCCTTACTACCACCAACGTAGTACGCCAGTACCACCAGTACGGTCCTCACCCCCAACCTGGTACGCCAGTACCACCAGTACGGTCCTCACCACCAACCCAGTATGGTCCTCACCACCAACCTAGGACGCCAGTACCACCAGTACGGTCCTCACCACCAACCTGGTATCCCACTACGGTCCTCACGACCAACCTGGTGCACCAGTACCACCAGTATGGTCCACACGACCAACCTGGTGCACCAGTATCACCAGTACGGTCCTCACAACCAACCAGGTATGCGAGTACCACCAGTACGGTCCTCACGACCAACCTGGTGCACCAGTACCACCAGTACACTCCTCACGACCAACCTGGTGCACCAGTACCAGCAGTACGGTCCTCACAACCAAGCAGGTACGCGAGTACCACCAGTACGGTCCTCACCACCAACCTAGAATGCCAGTACCACCAGAACGGTGCTTACCACTAACCTAGTGCCGGCCCACCATTGTCCTTACCACCAACCATGAATGCCTGTATAGCTGTACCACCAGAAGGTCCTTACAACCAATCACCTTCTATCGACGTCGTGACCAATCATGTGGTAATTAGAAACGTCACCTATGAGCTCATCCTGAATCCAACAGTATCAGAACAGATCCGAAAATTTGACCACACAACTCAGAGGCAAATTCCATTAAAACCCATTCAACTAGCCATATGGGTCGATCTGGGATAAAATGCGCAAACCCATGTCGCCATGGTTTAAACTCATTTATCAGCCATCTAATTATTTTTTTTTAAATAAAAATATGTTGATTCACAAAGGACTATGCATAAGTACTACAAATAAATGATTCAATCCATGTCCAATCGGCAAGAACATTAAAAAAATCGGTCTTGAATATGCGGTACCCCCTCTAATCTGCATGTCGCCACGCCTCCCTCTGAAATTCATAAGACCCGTCTGTGAAGAAAAACAGTAAATATCCCGAATATTTTTTAATCATCTGATCATATTCCTCGAAGACTTCAACTTTCAGGTGATAAAAACTTCGTCAAATGCACAATAACAGCTATAAATGCATTCAAGGTGCCAAAAATCCACGTCGCCAAGTTTCAGTCACCTGCCGTAACGAATACTTCATGTTGGCGCCGTATGATGGTGAAGTATCGAACTAAGACCCGTGTTGTGCGTCATCAAGCCTTTTCGTCAAGGCGCCAAATTCAAATGGCCTGATCCGGTCACGTGGTACGCTTTGGCCGTTTTAGACCGCTTTCCCATATTTGTCAGGAAGTTATGCCTAGGAAGTGTCACCATCGTAACGCACATTTTCATTGGAAATCCGAAGTTTGTTCAAATAATTCTTATATCGGCAGATAAACTGTTGTCAGTAGTCGGCCTTAATTCATGCACCATGTGTACTGCGACTTCCAGTGCAGAACCATGGCCAATCATGTGTGAATTTCATCACCTGCCGTAACGTCACTGCCGTAACATTTTGGGGGTCAGGTATTCGTTACGGCAGTGACAAAAATGAATGTTTCTGTGTCTTAAAATCCAAGAAATTGATTTTCTAGTAGCAAAACACCGTTATCCTCCCGGCAATCATCTTGACCTGAATATGACACTTGAAATTTAACAATAAATCTCATGCAGGTGAGGTAAAGTAGCTGAAACACTATGCGTTACGGCAGTGACATGCAATTGATTCTGCCCTTAATCAGAACAGGCCATTTTGGGAGAATCGCGCCCAAAACGTGCACTGCTGGCACTAGAATACAGAATAAAAGTACTCATTAGGTTAAAATATCAAGAAATCTCCCCCAAAAGTCATGGTTTATTTTTTTGTCTTTTTAAAACCGGATTTGTGTATTTTATCCCAGATCCACCCATATCCCCATCAGGCGTTCTAAATCCATCAGTATCAGTGATGATGATCTCAGCTGTGTATACCACAACACTGGACTCCCCATATTGGCATGAATCCCCAAGGCTCAGAAAAATCTGATAGAGAGGAAATTGGCATTGGATCTTTCTGTGGGAAACCGTGACCTTTCGGATCGGTATACTCTAAACTTGACTCACAGACCAACTGAAACACTCAAATCATTACAGTGTTAGTCAGAATTTGTGACCTTTCCACAAAAGTACGGGCTGGTTTATCGAGATCGCTGGGGAAATACAGTTTTGCCCATCAGCTTACTCAGTATCCCCCATGGAATCAAGTCCACGGAACAAATTTCCACCAATTGACAAGCCCTCATCCTCAGGTATTGAGGTAGCTGATCCAACTGACCCAAACCACATGACAGGGTTTGTACGCCTCCTGTCTCCCAAAATTCCATGACATTTCCAGGGCAGGAATGGCAAAATTCCAGGACAATCTGCGGCATGGAAAGCACAAAATTTCAAGACACTCTCCCATACCGACTCTCCTCGAAATTGATGTGGGGAGGTGTCAGAGACCTGGGGGTGGGGATCAGGCCTAAGCACATCTTGACAAAGAATTACTTTTGACAGTTTTTTCTTTATTGAAAGGGACTTGATTTTCCATGACATTTCCAGGACATCTTGGCAATTTTGCTGATTTTCAAGGATTTCCAGGCCTGGATTTTGTTAACTCGAAATTCCATGACATTCCAGGTTTTCCAGGATGCGTACGAACCCTGACATGAGACAGGACTTCGCCATGCACCATGAATGCCCTACGTAGAAGCTATGGGGATTTGTGACCTGCTCTCGCAAAATAGGCGCAGGTCGCAACCGAGGAAAGGGTTATGGCCTTGCAACACAATAGCTGAAATGTACATCCCTGCAGGTTGACAATAGTAGTCAACAGCAGTGACAATAGGGAGGTTTCGCAAGCACCCGGTTAGGCCCTACGACATTTATCTATTGTGTAGGTATACCCAAACAATAGATAAACGTCGTCGTATGGCCTAACCAGGCGCTTGCGAAACCTCCCTAATATGGTAGTTGAGTAAACTGATGACCAGTGATGATCCCCTGCGACACGCGCCTGCTTTTGCTGGAGCAGGTCACATATGATCGCGGGCCTGCCTAGCATACAGAATCGTCAAGAGGTTTGATCTGCCTCCAGCAAGAAAGGACACTTCAAATTTTGTCTGCCAGCTGAATTATGAAGAAGCCATGCTGCTCTCACAGAAAGGCCGTTGATAATTTTGGGAAGTAATGTGCCACACAGGAGAGTCAAATCATCTGCCGGCTAAACAATTTAGGCGGACTAAGACTGGGTAATATCTGGCTCCACAACCCTCTATCGGGAGAGGCCATCTATAACTTGATTTCCTCCAGAAGTGAATTTATACACTCATGATTTATGGTACTTTTCCTGGATTATCAGCTAGTCCAGGGACGGCAAGCCAGAAAGCAGATCCCAGCAACCTCACACAATATTCTTTGTTGTGTAGTTCTACCAATCCTCCAAAGAAGGCCGAGTATTCTATGGACCATGGAGGTCCATTCTGCAGGATGTACTTTCATCCATGTTGCCATTTCCTCTGGCCTTGAGATGAAGAGCTTGATCAACAAATCCAGCCCATGTCTGATAAATGGAGGTGCGATTTCTTGTGACATGTTCGAGTGTTGTGTACTATAACTGCAGGACATGCGGGTGAACAAACACCTCAGAAGCGGCCTTGACAGCCTAGCGATTATCACGTCCACTCAGCAAGTGGCAAGTCCCTTGTTCGAATCCCGGGCCGTACGGGATAATCATCCCTCGCTCTTCAGTCCATCGCATGGGACAGTAAGCCGTGGTACCTTGTACCTTGTGTCTTTGTAAGGGCAAGTAAAAGACCCCATCCAAGTGAGGAACATGAGTAGCTTGAGATGGCCTCTTCCATACTTACCAGGCCTAATAATGCTATGGCTTCAGCCCTGACAGAAAAACACAATACATCTCAGGAGTTTTCGAGAAGATCCAAGCACAGAAATCTCTTGTGATTGGACAGCAACAGTTTGACTCGACAGGTCCAGGGCTGGGTTGCAACTTTATGTTAGATGACGTAAAAAGACAACGGATTTTTACGTCATTTAACATACCGTAATGTTAGCGCTAACACCAAGTTAGCGCTAACACCAAGTTAGCGCTATCGTGAGTTTTGTGCAACCGGGCCCTGTCTTCTTTCCCGCATCCTCCAAAATATCATGGAGTTGCCATCTGGTTGCCCCCACCCCACGGGTGCCGTCAGTGTTATCACTGAATAACACTGACACTGACAGTCATCAGGGACTTTCACGTAATGACCACAGCTTGAACAGAAGCATCCAGATTTTTGTGAATCATACATCAAACCTTTGGCAGAGGAAGTGCGGCCGCAGGACGATGATCTATCAAGAAAGACAGTGTCCAGTCCAAAAATCCAAACTCCGGGAGTGAAGACCATCTGCCAACAACTTTCGTGACCATCTATAGACAAATTCCAAGATCTGCGCACTTCCGCCGAAATTGTAAACAGACCCTCGACCTGAAACTGAATGACGTGACGCAATCCATGATTCAGCAATGGTCGAGTCTGACGCAACGTCGTCGAACTCACTGTCGTCACATGGTTGTGGGGTTTTCTGCGTCACGTCATTCAGTTTCAGACCGAGGTTCTGTTTACAATTTCGGCGGAAGTGCGCAGATCTTTCTCGTTTTCGTCAATTTGGGATTTGTCTATCTGTTCACAGCAATGGGAGGACTTCAAGTTCAAATGTGCATTATAATACTGTGTAACATTTTTTCCATCAGGACCAAAGCCATAGCATTATTGGCCCTGGTAAGTATGGAAGAGGCCACCTCAAGCTACTCATGTTCCTCACTTGGATGGGGTCTTTTACTTGCCGTTGCAAAGACACAAGCTACAAGACACCATGGCTTAGGGCTCGTTTCCACCAGCATATGGCATCAGTGTCGGCGTTATTACTTCTATGTCGAGTCCATTGACTGTTTCAACCGCACTTTCGCGTCAGCGTCAAACTGCGGTGGAAACAGTCAATGGAATCAACATAGAAATGATGCCACATGCTGGTGGAATCGAGCCCTTACTGTCCCATGCGACGAACTGAAGAAGATGATTAATCCCATCTGGCCCGGGCTGGATTCGAATCCAGGCAGCCACTCGTTAAGCAGACCTAATTACCACTAGGCTATCACTATCAATCCATACTAGTAATCTGTTGAACCTCTCTCTCCAACAGGTTCAGTTTCTGCCGAGACACGACCTTCCCCTTCACGACGTCACCAAGTCTTACCCATTCCAATATTTCCAACACCAACGCATGCAGCAACAGCATGCACTGAAAACTCCTGAGTGTTGCCACAGGAACAACATTATGAGAGGCTATTGATTCTGAATAAATGACTCCAGCACACACACGGCAAGTTGGGTATGCTTGTCTGCAAATTAAGATCCCGAGAGCTTTCGCTATCACACAGACTGCTAACGAGATTTAAATCCCGTTCTCGTTTTGATTCAGAGGCCAATAGGCTGGACACACACACGCCATATTTTTTACAATCGAGGGATTATTACTAATCAATGATTTTCATAAAGGCCAATCGTCGGAAATTTCTTGCAGTTATCATGGAGCAGCCACAACGGAGCAGCCACAACAGAGCCATGACGTCAGCCGGCACGTTGCCATCGGGCTGCAGGAGAGGCAGATAGTAGTTTGTATTAGATTTTTCCATCAGGTCCGAAGCCATACCATTATTAGCCCTGGTGAGTACGGAAGAGGCCATCTCAAGCTACTCATGTTCCTCACTTGGATGGGGTCTTTTACTTGCCCTTGCAAAGGCACAAGGTACAATGCACCACGGCTTACTGTCATAATATGCGACAGCCGTGAAGAGCCAGGGATGATTGATCCCATATGACCAGTGATTCGAAACCGGAACCTGCTGCTTGCTAAGCGGACGTGATAACCACTAGGCTCAACTGGCAAAACTTGTTCAGCCTAGCCACCTTGATGAAGCCTACAGAGGGGCAGAAACGAAAGACCATGGAACAGGGACTATAGAGACTGCACTGCGATGAAACATGGGTTGGAGCAATGATGTTAGGTCAGGAACACGGACCATGCAGTCAGTCAACCCAAAACCACCTTGATGAAGCGTTGTGTAGAGGGGCAGAAACGAAAGTCCATGGAGCAGGGACTAGACAACACTGCAGAGAAACGTACAATGGAGCAACGATGTTACGTAAGAATATCAATGGACGATGCAGTCAGTCAACCCAAAAGCTACCTTGATGAAGCCTGTAGAGGGGCAGAAACGAAAGTCCATGGAGCAGGGACTATAGACAGCACTGTGGCGAAACGTTGGAGCAATAATGTTACAACATGGACCATGCAGTCAGCATTGGGGTGAAATTACGGTTCTCTCTTTTCATCCTATCAGCTGTCTATCATTTTTCACGGCTACGACTTGACCTCCATCTTTCCAGAGCAAAATGACATCAACATCACACGGACGTGGAAACTGCCTCCCCATCCACGGCATGTCTCATATCACGACACGAACCTTTGAACATGTTGAATATGCATGAAGTACTTGTTCATAAAACAGAGATAAGATCGATTAAACACGGGGCTGCCCAAGGGTCGGTTCATTACAAACACATTCAATAACGTACGTGACTCAACTCCTATACGGCTTGAAATCGACACCATAGACGTTACGGTTGACAATCAATACATGCCAATCAACTGGTACGATCAATATTGTTTACTCACAGCGATTCTGGGGTATCGTGATGCTGAACACGTTTGGAGTGGAAACAAATGGCCGTTGCAAATGATGGTAATTGTGTTGGCAACTTAATGACAGCGAGCGAGGTCCGGCATGGACATTCTGCCGGCGGCTTACTTCGTTTGGAACTTAGGTTTATCTTCCTTCTGCCTAATAGACAAATCCCACATTTCCATACAGTACAGGTCACAATTGACATCCCTAAATTCGCGCAAGTTATGCGTAAGTCACTCGTAACTTACGCAACAACTCACGAGCTATGTTACGCGTAACTTACGAGATGAGTTACTCGGTGAGTTACGCAAATTTCGCTAGTTATGCGGTGAGTTACACAGTGAGCTACGAGGCGAGTTACGCGATTTTGGGGAGTTACGCGGTGAGTTACGCGACACCAAAGCCGTGAGTTATGCGTAAGTTACTCGTAACTTACGAGTATCTTACGCGAAGCCATAGAGATGTCAATTGTGACCTGTACTGTATCTGCACACTTCCGCCAAAATCGTAAACAGAATCTCGACCTGAAACCAGCTGACGTGACGCAACAGCAATGGTCAGCTGACGCAACATCGTCAAACTCACTGTCGTCACATGGTCGTGGGGTTCTCCGCGTCACGTCATTCAGTTTCAGACCGAGGTTCTGTTTACGATTTCGGCGAAAGTGCGCAGATCTTTCTCGTTTTCGTCAATTTGGGATTTGTCTATAGTTGATGGTAGAACAAAGCATGAACAACAACAACTCACTGATCTTCTGCCCAGTCACCGCAGAATACAGACGTTCTTCACTGACATCACAACGGTCACATGACTGCAAAAAATCAGAGGTTTTTCACTGACGTCACAACGGTCACGTGACTGCAAAAAATCAGAGGTTCTTCACTGACGTCACAACGGTCACGTGACTGCAAAGAATCAGCCATGTTGGCAATCAAATGGCTGGCGATGATGTCAAAACTATCATGTCATGACATTTTGACGTCACGATCTGTGTGTTGGTGCTGTGTTCATGCCGTAATGCCGTAACCTTGCCCGACATTTTACGGCCAATATGGCGACACGGCGTGTCATCATGGAAATATGACATCAGGTGAAGAACCTCTATAGATCGTTTTCACGACGTAACTCCGACAGTGTCCGCCATGATGACGTTACGCGTTTTGCCCACCAGCAGAAACGCAAAATGCATTGGCTGATGGTGGGCAAAACGCGCAACGTCATCATGGCGGACACTGTCGGAGTTACGTCGTGAAAACGATCTATAGCCTATCGGCTTTGGTACTGTTTGACAACGGGCGAACATCACTGGGGAGAGGATTCCACGCATCGTTCTCTAGCGCACATCTGGCATCAACAGCAGATTTTGCTCACTGGTGATAAGACCGCTTGCGATATCGCCTTGTGTGCTGCTGGCTTTACGAACACTGCTAGATACGCCTTGTGAAATCTCACACGAAATCGACACACCTGCAGCAACTCTCGTTTGTCACATGGGATGCTGTGGAATTGCTAACGATCATTTGCAGCCGTTTTAATAAAATTGATCGAAAAATATGACATTTTCCTCATCTCAGTCTAAAATACTCACTGGGTAGGTGGGGAGAACCAATATTGATTTCTTTGCATACACTTCCATCCTTTGAAATGTTTGAGCTGACGGCTTTTTTAACTCGTTTTTTATGATCATCTCCCCTACATGTAACTCTCCCAGAACTCCACATACACCTACACGCTACATCAGCACAAACATAGAAGATGACGAATGTTCCTTCAAAGACCCTTCACTCGAAATAGAATCATTTTCCACCGAGAACGCATACATCGTGATCTGCTACATAAAACTGAGTGGATTCTCTAGCACGGCGGTTACTAAGTCTTGTCAGTTTGTCACTAAGCAATCCATGTACGAAGCACGACTTCAGCGGCTCGGAATATTGGTTGAGGGATACACGGCAGTCAAATGCTGAGTTTGACATCTTGTACATCGCTATGGCTGGCACAGCAACACGTATGGCTTAAAATTTCAAAAGAGAGCCTTGGATTTATAACAGAAATTTTTTATTAGATTTTTCTATCAGGGCCAGCCATAGCATTATTGGCCGTGGTAAGTACGGAAGAGGCCATCTCAAGCTACTCATGTTCCTCACTTGGATGGGGTCTTTTACTTACCCTTGCAAAGGCACAAGGTACAAGGCACCACATTGAACTTACTGTCCCTTGCAATAAGAACCAGGGATGACTAATCCTGCATGGACCAGGTTTCGTACCCGGGACCTGCCACTTAAAGCGGACGTGATACCACTAGGCTAACAAGGCCCCCAAACAGAACAGAACATGATTCAAATAAGATTTTTCTTCCTTCGGGTTTCGGTACACAAGTCACAGCCTCCGCAGCAGAGTCTACGACGTACCGTACACAAACACGACTTGGAGCTTCAGCTTGAGTTGTATACAGACCAGCATTCATTGTATTTGTAGAGTTGCCAAGGATCTTAGGATCGATGTGTACTAAATGAACCAGCATCATACCAAGCAAGTTGATTGGCATGAGCTGCAACAACAGAACTGGTTGTGTGGTATGTTCAGCAACTGGATGTTCCCTTACTTCTTCAGCGAAGTGAGTAAGATGGCATACCAAAGGTTACCATCTGTCGTAGCCGCCATATTTGCCCGACCAGCAGCTATCTTCAGAACATACTTCTGCATCTGCCATTCTCTGACCTCTTAGATATGCCAATTATATGTCACGGCAGAAAGATTATCGCTGTGGTAGTTTCCGATACTATCCTTGAAATCAATGGTACAGAGAAGGTCATGTTCTTTTTTATCTGTTTTCTTGATGCTGCGATCGTGGAATGTGTGGTCTACAGGGTACTGCCCTTGTCTACTCTCTATTATCCTTCGTAAGCCCCTTTTCCACTACCGCACCAGTTGAAGCGTGCCGATCTCGCCCCGGACCGAGCCCGCTTTGAATTCAAGCGGGATAGGCCTATTTACACCACAGAAATCAAGCGAGCCAAATCCGTGCCAAGCCCACCCACATGACCCAGTCACCTGAAAAAATACGCTGTTTGCCATGGAGCTTTCGTGGCAATGACGTAAAGGCCAAGGTTGGGTAGTTACACAATGTCCACTGTGCCCAGGTAAGCGGGCTAGATTAGCTGTAGCTGTTTATTGTGGCGGAATTTCAAGGAACCATGCTTGACCCGGATTGAGCCTACCAAATTAGTACCTGCGGCACTAATTTGGTATCAGGACAAGCTGTCTCGACTTGTTTACACTTGGCAAAATTGTACCGAACCGGGCTTGCATGGCCCGGACGGAGCACGGTAAAAATTTTGTAGTGTAAAAGGGGGCTATAGGAAAGCCGCCCCACTTCAAGGCTTAGCACTGCATGGCACCTTCTTCACTTGATATCAAAAGCCCTGTCCTCATCCCTCTCTTCACTTGATATCGGAAGCCCTGTCCTCATCCCTCTCTTCACTTGATATCGGAAGCCCTGTCCTCATCCCTCTCTTCACTTGATATCGGAAGCCCTGTCCTCATCCCTCTCTTCACTTGATATCAGAAGCCCTGTCCTCATCCCTCTCCAAGTTGTGTCCATCCAACATGCGGCATTGATTCCATTCATTTCGATCGACTCCATCGTTGAACTTTGACATTTCATCATGATTGGATCTCGTACTCATCACTTGTAATTGTTCATGAATATTTCAATCACTGGAACAGCGTCTCTATCATTTGAACGTCTATCCTATCGCTGTAGAGGTAGGATCGATAGATCCAGGTCCATGGGCAGGGTTCAGCCTCGACAACAATCTGCATGACAACAATCTGCATGGCTGCACAAAATAGTGCAACAGGGGCGGATCCAGAATTGGGGAAAATAGGGGGCGCCCTGTGCCAGGAACACTGAAATTTGCACCCAATTCCAGAATTTCACCGTCGATTTTACAGACTTGTTGGCCAAAAGGGGAGGCGCACGCCCGGTGCACCCCCCTCTGGATCCGCACCTGTGCAATGTTCCAAGAATTTCTGCAACTACTCGCATGCATTCTAAGCCCTTCAATACCACACAGGCACACTTTGGGGAGGGTTTGGCCCGGACAACAATCCGGCAATGTCCGGCCCCGAAACATCTCATTCTCAGAGAAGTAATGTTCTTGCCAATGCTCGTGTCCTGCACACTTCCCTCATTGTCCCTATCAAACTTGTTCTAGTACTAAACTACAGAGGGACATGCATTGGGCAGAGTTTCGGCCTGGACAACCAGGCTCCAAAAACAAGACTCCGGACAGGTCCGGACAAACATTGGTCAGGGCTCGACCAGGACAATCTAATCTGCCTCCAACAAAATGACTCGGTTGGGACTAGGAATTGTCTTGCAACTGCTTGCGTCCCGCACATGCCTCGACCAGTACTAGCACGAACGACAGAGGGGCACACATTGGGCAGGGTTCCACCTGGACATTCTGGCTCTAACAGGACTCTACTACTAGAAGGAATTTTCTTGCAACTGCTTGCATATTCCACACACTTCCCCTAATTAGTACAGGGTGGAGCACATTTCGGCAGGGTTTGGCCTGGACGACAGTCAGGCTGCAACAAATGACTAATGGGAGAAGGAAGGTTAATTCTTGCAACTGCTCACACTGACTCCGCACACCTCGACAAGAGGGACACATTTGTGACCTGTTCCATCAAATGCATGCGCTTGTTGCAAAAGCAAAAACAGTGGACTTACGACCCCACAACTGAAATGAATGTCTTTGTGTAGAGACAGTGGTGGACAGCAATGATGGGCTTTATAAGGTAATCACTGGTTCTTAGCGCTCACTCCCTTCGTCACCGTGCACAAACCAACAATTACTTCAGGATGCAATGATGGTGGTTGAATAAATCTGACAACCAATGATGATCACTTGTGACAAGTGCCTGCTTTTGCTGGAGACAGTCACATTTTCTTGGGGTTTAGATTATCTACAATCTTGTCTAGCATCATCTCATGTTCATACCAAGTAAATTTTAGTAAAGTGACATCAACACTCCAAAAGAGTGCAGCACCTGATGGGTCCAGCGCCATGACGTCCTGCACGTCATTTCTGAATGCCATGATGCGACTCAAAAAAAAATCCAGTTGTTTCAGCGATCATGACGTCGTGAAACAGTTTGCTTTTTTTCGTCTCACCTCAGGACATCATGAAATGACGTGCGGGACGTCATGACCCTGCCCCGTCAGGTGCTGCACTCTTTTTTGGAGTGATAGAGTCTATCTGAGACGACGTAGAGCCCCCCATCCAACTATGCAGGAATATTGAAATAAATAAATAAAACGATTTCATGGAAATTGCATGTTAGCTAACCCACTCAAGTTGAATACCTACATGAGTAAACCAAGACAACCCAAGGTTCAATGTTACACGATGGCATGTCTGCACACATTAACGAATATCGCGTGATTGGTAGGCTACCCGCGATTGACGTTTCAACCGTTTATCCACGTCTCCCATCGCCTCGTGAACTCTGGCATTTCATCCCGACCCCCTGAGTGTTTACAGTCGTGGTATAATCACACGTAGTCGGAGGCTGGATGTGTATGCGAGTCCGATCAATGATCTAACCATCCCGTAGACTAATGCTGAGACTAAGACTCGTTCGCTTTAATCCCGTCGTCTACTTCAATTCCGTTGTGTCAACCACATACATCCGAATCAAGAAAGCCATTTTCATCATCCCTAAGTGGTAGCATATATTGCTTGCATCAAAAAGAACGGAGAGAAATGCCAAGTGTGTTGCAAAATTAGAACGTTGAGTCAGGAAGATGAACTAATGCATTTGTTGTTGATCATCATGGAATGATTCCAACTTAGCAGACAACAATCCTAAAGTGCAAACTATGTAAATGCGAGTATCAGCACAGCTGTTTGGCAGAGGCTTATGTGTGAGGCGTCATGGTATTCTTAAATGCCGTGGCAGCCCAAAATTTAATGGGGAACTTTTCTGCCGTCGGTGGCCGTAAGAGGCCGCCTGTTACCGGTCCTAGAACGTCGCAAAATTTGGCGTCAAGTGCGTGAGCCACGGCGCCCACGTCATTATGGACGACGTTGTGGCATGCATTTCTGCCCTGTGACGTCAAATTTCATGACGTTCTGGGATCGGTAACTCGTAGCGGCCTCTGACGGCTCCAAAGTTCCTCATTGGCTTGAAGGGTACGATATTGCCACTTTTTGTCAACAGCCGGCGCCACTGGTGGTGATTGCATCATTCTCCAATAGAGGCTATGCACTGACGTCATCAAATGACGTCATCAATGGGTATGACGCCACGTGTTGGATGGAAAATAGACGGAGCACGTGGTCAGATGCACTGCGTCAGCATGTCACAATGTTCCATCCAACATGGCGTCACCTCGCTGATGACGTCACGTCCATAGCCTCTATACCGTAATTCTGTCTTTCGCCCCCGTGTTGGAGAATGTACGATTACAATACAATGCAGTGGATACCCTACCTAGGAACAAGAGTTACTCTACATGGAGCGAGGTTGATTTTATGCTAGTTTAACAACATTGTCAAAAGAGGTCTCCCTTAACACCAGTATGCTTTGCACAGGAATACCGGTACTGTGCTCCTTTAAGTTCGTGAAGACACAAATGTACAGAGGGGGGGAGTTGAACAAAGGTGTCCTAAGTGCATAATGCACACCTCCCATCCCATGAACACGTGTGCCTTCGAGGGAAGGTGGAGTGATCGAAGCTCAATCTGGCATTGTTAGCAATTCTATGCCCTTGGGGGATTTCACCACATCTTGAAGCATCGACAAATATGTTAAAATTGTTCAGTACATCCATAAATCAATAGAAAAATACCAGAGAAAGTGGGTTGATTAGGAGCAGAAGAAACACTGCTTACTGATCACGAGGTCATTGGCATTAGACATGTTAGATTGTGTTTTGTATACTGTAAATCGTGACATTTTCGTGACGCTAAATGTTCGCGATTTTGATGATCTACGAATTCGCGGAGAATAAATATTCGCGATTGGAACCCTTCAGCTTCAAAAGAATAAGAAGAAGAGTAATTTTCGCGCGATTTGTTCACGTTTTGACCCTTGAACGTGAAAATAAAACGCACGCGAAAATTTCACGGTTTTTGTATTTGTATCAGACTTTTCCATCAGGGCCGAAGCCATAGCATTATTGGCCCTGGTAAGTATGGAAGAGGTCATCTCAAGCTCAAGCTATTCATGTTCCTCACTTGGATGGGGTCTTTTACTAGCCCTTGCAAAGACACGAGGTACAAGGCACCACGGCTTACTGTCCCAGGCGACAGACATGAAGAGCCAAGGATGATTAATCACACATGGCCCGGGATTCGAATCCAAGCCAAGACCTGCTGCTTGTTACAGCAGATGTGGTAATCACTAGGCTATCAAAAGGCTCTTGTGATGGATGATGGAAAGCAAGGGATACTCACGATTGCATCCTAGGTCATGGAGGGTCAGAATATTCACTTCTGGCTGCCGATTACCCTGAAAAAGAATTGAAATCATGAGGTACGTATGTTACAAATACAGTGCTCGAAAAGTAGCTGTTTTCATCGCCATTGGCTACAGGATTTTCCCATTTGGCTATAAAGGATTTTGTCAATTTCGCCAATTGGCTACAAGAATTCCTTGATTTTCACCATTTTAATCGCCGTAAGTCCTTTCTATTTCCATTGGCAGTATCTCAATCATAGATATTTGGCTATGAAACTTTGTAGACATTTAGCCAAATGGCTACCTTTGAACAACTGAACTTTTCGAGCACTGAAATACAATACCGTTTCTCTACAAGTTTCCCCTCGATGGGAAAAGTGGAAACTAGAGAATTAAACAAGCTAGTTCATTGGCACACGGATCTGATCTGTTTCCAGTCCATTTGCCCCTAGTTTTCCGGATACGACAACACTGAAGTCCATTTGATAGATTTTGTACGGACCTGAATCGGACCAATTCCGTGTGCCAATGAACCTTTATTATGGTGCTTTTTGTAGATCAGTTAAAACACTTATTTTTCTTCCAAAACACTTTATCACCACGATAAAACATACATCGAACACATGGGTCTTGACACACCATATACTTTTTATCAAATTTACAAAAAAAAAATTTGTTTGCTAATGTTTTTAACATATCTCATGAGCCATGCATTCTAATTCCAATTCCCAATCACATGGACATGGGCAGCTGACCGAACCAAACTCGTTTCATCATTTTTAACACTCCCCAAGGATTTTCACCACGTTCTGCATAATTAATAGAAAACCCATTTGCAGAGCGACAGGAGATTATTCAAAATTCTGCACCCAAATATGTTTGTCTTCAACCCTATCTATAATGCAGAATTTTCGAATAGTCGAGTATGTAGTTTTTCTTTTTCAAAATATACCTTTCCAACGAAGACGGCGGCCTAACCATTCTCACCATATGACGTCAGAAGCTTTTACTACCATTCAGTGGCCGCTGGCACGCTAAGCTGATCAAGCGCGCCATGGGGACAAAAGTTTTAGGTAAATTAAACTGTCTGAGAGGATGCGTTAGTAGTGTTATATCATCTTGGACAATGAATGGCCACGACGTCATGTGGGAGAACTAGTAGGCCACCAACTTTGTTGGAATATTGAATACTTTCAGGAGGCAGAAAATGAAATTATTTCTAGCTGGGCAGCAGAGAAAGACGACATGCCCCTAGACAGACTGGAACAAGCTGCTATTCTAAACCAGCAATCTCCACCTTCGACAACTACCGAACATGATCATGAATATTTCCTACTGGCATGTTCAATTACTAGCGCCGGGCTTCCACGTGTAAGCCCTACAACGTTCTTGTTAGTTCTGACGTCACAACGCCCGCCTGGCCAAAGTGAGCGACTCTCTTAGCGGGTTACTTTGGGAAAAGATGGCAGCGAACCTGGTTCAGCCAATGGAGAAAGAGGAAAATTCTTTGACGCCATGACACTTTTTTGAGCCAGGCGCGACACCGTTTGTTCACTTGGCCCTTCATAGACGCCATGACACTTTATTGTATCCAGGCCTGACACCGTTCGTTCACTTTGCCCTTTATGGATGCCATGACACTTTACTGGAGCCAGGTGCAACACCGTTCGTTCACTTAGCACTTCATCATGTTCATACATGTAGACGCCAGGAACTTTTCTGTAACCAGGCGCGACACTGCTCGTTCACTTGGCCCTTCATAACGCCATGACACTTTACTGTAACCAGGCGCAACACTGTTCGTTTACTTGGCCTCATTGCGTATATGCGTGCTATCCGACATGTCCGAGCTTCCATGCAAGCACGGCGCAAGTATCGAACACGCCATAAGCAGAATATGCTTTACATATCGAAGACACCCTACAATTTTCTGGTCTGTAAATGAAATCAGTGTGATGATTCAGCGGAGAATTGCCTGCAGCAGAATATCGCCAGTTGAATGTCGAAGTTGAACCGACTTCAATACCACAGGCATCAATAACTTATATTCAGCAATAATGCGTCAGATATGACAATGGACTCCACTTTCATCAATACAATGGATTATAGATTCGCCGTCCCAAATTGCGGGATAAAATTGGAGGACGTTTGAGCTCGGAATATGACATGTCACACGTTAATATCAAATGATGTGCTTGTAACGAACGCCAACCAAATCTTGCAAGTACATGTACGTAGTTCGTCGGTGCAAATACGTCCAGATCATTTTGATGCTGGATCTTCCGCTCCCTAAAGCCTAGCGCACATCGACCTTGCGACTGGAAGCAACTAAACGCAACAGTCGCTATCGATGTCAGCGGAAGGCGCCATCGATTACAACAGGTCATTGCGGCAACAAGTGGCACAATCCAATCTTCAATCTGGAGCGCGCACATCGAACAGGCAACTGATCAGGGTTCCTGCAGCCTGTGGAGCACCAAATTTAAGACCTTTTTAAGACTTTTTAAGACCAAGTATCGGCAAAACTTAAGACCTATTTTCTTCTAAATGAAGCCCCCGAACATCCCTGGAAGGGTTTCCGCAAGGGAAGAATGACAGGGATCAACATGACCAAGAAAGTGGGTAGGCTACTTGGGCGGGGGGGTGTGGGGGCCCTCCCCCAGAAAAATTTTGGTTTTAAGAAGCCCGGAGATGCGATTTCCTGACATCTCCTGCCAATTTTTTACAACTGCCTTGATATGAAATTTAACACCTTTTTAAGACCTTCCCAAAGAAATTATCAAATTTAAGACTTTTTAAGGCCTTGAAAATGGAAGTGCCAAATTTAAGACTTTTTAAGACTTTTTAAGACCTTGCAGGAACTCTGTGAATGCTACACGGAAATTGTCGATGTCTTCTGAGCGGACCACTCGGGAGTCATTTTGTGGGTCACCTGATTCCATCACATGACCAGGTGTGCTCCACAAACAAAGGAAATTCACTGCCAGAGCGCACACATCGAAAGCGACTGAAGAGAACTACATGTAGAAGCAACGGTCGGCAACAAGTAGAACATGAGCAACAGGCTGGAACTTGCGGCAACGGTCGGCAATAGCGTTGCCAGGGCACGCACATCGACCTGTTTGAGCATCTGATCAGTTGCTGCTGTTTCCAGCCTGTCGCCCACCGTTGCCGGAAACGCCATTGCCGGTAGTTGCATCCAGTCGCAAGGTCGATGGGCGCTAGGCTTAATAGACATACTAGAAGCACCTCGACTGGGTGGCCTGAGTCACCAGCGGAAGCATTAGCCAAATGAGCAGACTCTAACAACAACTTCAGGAAATGGCCAAGGCTACATTGTGCCATAATGTATAAACAGACAAGCTCTTACACTCCGTATTCAGAAGGCTGCTCTGTTGATGGCCTGAGTGCATCATAATGAATGCACTGACGAAATGAAAGAAAGCAGATTCTCTAAATATATTTCTTCTCACATTCTAACGACCTGCCTTCTATACGAGTCTTGGCGTACCCAATGAGCTGCTTTCTAATGGGGAACCTGCACAAATAACGTCACAACGTGGCGCTGTGGGCAATGTGACCACATCCTAACGACCTGCCTTCTATAAAAGTCTTGGCGTACCCAATGAGCTGCTTTCTAATGGGGAACCTGCACAAATAACGTCACAACGTGGCGCTGTGGGCAATGTGACCACATCCTATTCCTAACGACCTGCCTTCTATAAGAGTCTTGGCGTACCCAATGAGCTGCTTTCTAATGGAGAACCTGCACAAATAACATCACAACGTGGCGTTGCGTGCATGTGACCAAAAAGTTTCTTTTTTCTAACGTTATTTCCATTTTATTTCTCACGTGAAAATAAACCATTTGTGTTGGTCGCTCGACAGTAAATCTTACATCATCGTGTAGCAGATGAAATTTTCTTTTAATCTCATTTGTTTTTTTTTCTGCAGAAAAATTTGGATTCTAGAAGCCCTGAAATGCAATTTCCTGCCAGGATTCTACATTAGTTAATTGGAGACTTTTGGCAGTGGGAATTTTCAAGCATGGTGGCAAACTTTCAAGCATGGTGGGAAGCAACAGTATGATGTTCAGACCTGGCGGTACGCCATGCTTGTTAATGGAGTCATGGGAGACCCTGCTGTGCGGCTATTATGATCCAGTTTTGGTCAGAGGGCTTGAAAAATGCTGCCGTTGATTAATGTTGCCACTGACTGCTGGTTCGCGCAGGGAAACTATTTCAGCACGACAAATGTCAACCCCCTTCCCCAACACATAGACTGCCTCTAGGACCATTCCAAGTAGTGACCTCCTTCCCCCGTGGCCGTTTGACCTCCAACAATACCTAAACTCTCCAAAAATGGTTAATATCAGCTACCATTAGCGAAAGGAGGCCTGCAATAAAAGCCAATTATGCGCAATTCTTGGAGGCCAACATCAGGTCTCAGCCATATTTGATTGGTTCACGATATTCATTGAGATGGATAATAAACATGATGAAGGCTGGCGGTATCGCACGGCGATCACCATGGCTGCAGTACCACACTCCTCGTGTCAGGGGTGAGGAAGGTCGATCATTGATTCCGTCATCGATCTTTCTACATTGTCGTCGTCGATGTGGTAAAATATAAGCCAAGCATGGCGAGGATAATGGCAGAGCCATGAAAAAGATTGTATGTTGACTCAACTGAAATGTACTGACTTGACTGAGGCTTTGTCATCTCCAAGGTTCACAGATCGTCATATGTGACCCGCTCCAGCAAATGTCGGTGCATATCGCAACCGAGGAAAGGAACAACGGCCTTTACAACACAACAGCTGAAATGTACATCTCTGCAGGTTGACAATAGTAGTGGACAGCAGTGATAATAAGTTGAGTAAACTGATGACCAGTGATGATCACCTGCGACTTGCACCTACTTTTGCTGTCACGTGTCACATATATAGACTTCAAGAATGGTCTGGTGAAACATTACATCATGGCATGAAAGGCACTCCTACGTGAGTCCTCCACATATGTTCTTACACGAGTTGGCTTGCGTAGCGGGAGTTCAAAAACGCTGAACTTTTTGGTACATGTATGCCGAACTGTACCCCAATTTCGAAAAGACAGAACCGTAACCATTTTTTCAAAATTGCCTAATTTGCATATTTATGCTAGATACATAGAATCCACACAACCTGAACGGCCAGGAATGATACTTTGACATGCCTAAATGATTGAGGGCCTACACGACACATACTTTGCTGTTGTGTGAACAGACAAGACAAGTTGACATGTTCAAAGACTGGAACATAAAATACAAATTTAGGCGATTTTGAAAAAAATTGGTTTCGGTTCTGTCTTTTCGAAATTGGGGTAGAGTTCTGTGTGTACCAAGTTCGGCGTTTTCGAACTGCCGCTTGCGTAGGGCAATTCACCATTGTTGGTGTCCTAACGCCCTGACCAGTGACCAACTACTGCCCATCTTCTAGGCTGATCCAGTTGCCCACAGAGAGCGAACTTGCACAAGAAAATTCTCATAGGAGCACAGTAGTTCTACTGATGACATTAGATTTTGGGCTCAGATTGCCATTATTATCAGATTGTTATAATACCTTGATGACCGGCACGGTAGGTGTGGCCCCATATTCCTAAGTCAATTACGGACACAAACAGTCTCATCTCAATCTTATTGCAAGACACAACTTTGTAATAATCTAAAGATTCTCTAATCTACCATAAGCAGGATCATGGACCTAGACTGCCACACCCTAGGTCAATTGGTCACCAAACTGGTTCATTCGGACGACGACATTTCAAACACAGTTTTCAAGCCCCCAAGAATACGCATCACAACGTGCTGTGCAAACCAAGACGTCACTGCCCAAAGTGCATTTTGGGTCTCTACCCAAGTGTCCTGACATCATTTGTCGGAGGTTCTGACGTCATTTGCACTCAACCACCAACATGTCAACCGCGGAGGGATGCAGCAACGAGGGTGGCACTGATTTTGCCATTCAGGCCTACCTGGGGTCATTCCGGGTAGTCTGTAGTTTCCGGAATGCTGGAAAGCTGGAAACCTGGAAATATGGAAAGTACCGGAAAGTATGGAAATTTATTAAATCCAGTAATTGATCACTTTTTGTCATTTTTTGTGCTGTATATAAAGCTGGTGATCACTCACTTTCAACCAAACCCCGAATCCTAACCCCCATCTGCCCGATACTCGATTAAAACCGAAAGAGTGCCTTTCTGGGCCAAGTGCCATTTGCTCAGTTCTCATTTTATAGACACCCAGTTGAACAAGGTGAGATCAGACAGGGAAACAGGATATGAAGCCTGCAGGCTTTCTTCCACTGAATGTGTATTTGCATGAATAACGGGTTTCTAAGGGGTATTGGGAAACAGAGAAATCAAGGAATGAAGAAATCGAGAACTACCAAGATCGATTAATTAGACCTCTGTCTTTCGACATTATTCAGATCGCACGTGTAAGG
>NMRB01001777.1:28284-44780 GCA_002633025.1 Notospermus geniculatus | reverse complement strand
TGTTACTTTACAGTTCCTGACTTTCCTAATGAATGAAAAGAACCTCATAACATGGATGAAGGATGAATGGACCAAGTTATATGATCCAGTATTCGTTCAGACCACCCTCCTCTCTCCTATTATCCGATGGCTACCCGAGGCTGAGGAGCTGATCAAACATTTGCAAGAAAAAATAAACAATAAAATCAAGCCAAAGAAAACTACGATACCTGCAACTGGTAAGCATTCAGTTGAAGACAAAGAGAATAAAAAAATGTGATCCTGCGGCCTCTTTCAAGTCACTTCACCTTGATGGACTTATAAACTTATTTTTCCTTCTTTTCAGAATCAAAGCCATTCAACATTACCCAGCCAAGGCCTAGGAGCATACCAATGCCTGAACCAGTAAGTTTATTGCCGACTTGAACCATGCAATGATTTCTATCTACTGTGTTAGTTTTTTCATCCAAACAGTCAGGTCTGAGATAAGTCCTGCATGCTGAAGTTTCATATTAACTGCCTTGAATGGTCAGTTTGAAAATTGTAAGTCTGAATATATGTGAGGCAATCTAGGAAAACCCGTCGAATGTCGCATTTGAGGAGAGTGTTAATGGGCTTGTGAACCCGCACATTTCAATAGCTAAAATGTACTTCGTAACAGGTAAACAGTAGCAGATCAATGCACAGGTAATCTGAAAGCCCTTGTTGATCATTCAGCGACATCCGACGGGTTTTCCTAGACCTCACATATTCCAAACTTACTCAAATTGATTTCCAGTTCTGGTATTTACACAGACAACATCTTTTTGTCTTATTTCACTATCACATGTTATTTTTTAACCGATTCAACCACATTGTTTAATTTCTTGATGTTGTTTCGCATAAATTTAGATTCCGACCCTACAGAGGCATAACCCTGTCCCGAAAACTACATACACACCACCTAAGGAGCAGGAAGTACTGACGAAACAGAGAGGGATAAACAGAAGAAAGGCGGAGGTATGTTGTGGAGGGGGTTGTCCATAAACCTGGGGTGCCGCACCCCATTTTCAACAGAACGTCCCTTTGGGGGACAATTCTACCCTGGGGGGGGGGGGTCATTTCTGGATTGAGGACGCCTCAGTTCAGTCCTCAATTGTAACCTGCTCCAGCAAAACTAGGCGCTTGTCGCAGGTGATCATCATTGGTCATCAGTTTACTCAACTATTATCACTGCTGTCCACTACTGTTGTAAACGTACAGAGACGTACATTTCAGCTGTTGTGTTGTAAGGCTGTTATCCCTTTCCTTGGTTGCGACATGCGTCTACTTTTGCTAGATCGGGTCACAATTGGTGTCTTCTGTTCATTTTGACCCCTGCGATCAGGACACCTCTCAATTAAGGACAACAATAACCTCAAGATTTTCATATCAATTTTCAGGATCGTTTGATGGTTGCCTCCAATGACCAGTTCGCCTGTGCCAATCCTGAGAAATCAGATAAAACGGTCGAACGAATGCAGCGGATCTTGCAAGAAGAAGAAAATAAGCTCGACTTCGAACGCCACAAAGCAAATAATGTGCCATTGAATTTTGTAAGTTACTACGACCTGTTTCTCTGCCACTTTTCGGAATTTATCTTGCCAAAGTTAGAAAAAAACAGGTTTTCCTAAAATTATCCCCTAAATTCCTTGATTTTCTACAATCCAGGGCACTGGAGTACCGATCAAATTGAACACGGCAGCCATCTTGCGTGAAGGTCGACTTTATCAGAAGAAAGAGGAAGATGAGATACGAAGGTGAGCTGGTTCTCTCTGTGTTCTCTCTCTGATGCTCCGGTTAAACTCTTCTTGTTTTGTAGTGTTCTGACATTGTTTGTGATGTGCTGAAAGATGCTGCTGAAGTAATACAGTCGAACCTTTCCATTACGGACACCTTTCAGACTGACACATCTGTGCTGTTCTTAAAGCGCCACTTTATTGACTTTGAAAAACACGAAGCATCGCCGCGATTCTCGACATCACTGCACGACGTCAGAGTAGTCTAAAATGTACTACGCTCTATCTGATTACATTAGAGCTGTCCCTGCAGTATTTCAATGTGTGCGGAAAACTAGGCCTTGATTCTCTGAAGTACGTATCAGGCAAGCATTGTGGGGACCTTCACGAGCTATGAGACCTCTATGTGCACTCTCCTAACATTTTGAAAATATCGTAAAATTTAAATAAGAGGTGTCGGACTGTCCTGATTTAGAGGTTAAATGAACAGATGACCAAAATAGGGCTGATATTTGGTGTCCTTGTTAGAGAGGTGTCCTAACTCAGGTGTCCGCTAAGATGGGTGCTTCTCTACAAATATTGACAAGTATTCGCCATTTCATTACTAGTAATTGATTGCCTAGGGTGTGTAAGGAAAGAAATTCTCAGAGCAATGTTTCTCTGAGGGTGATATTACCATCAATCTTGGCTCTGGGGTGGGTGGGGTCATTGTTTTTCCAACCTAGCCAACCTCTCAGGCAATGTCGTCATTACAAAAGAATATAAATATGAATTATTATCTCAATCAATTTGCCCGTAATGAAAATGTATTTCTGTAGATGTGTCTATCTGATAATTTATCTTATAAGATTTATATACGTTGGGTTTGTTTTCTTAGGTTGGAGAGATTAGAAGCAGGAGCACGCGATCCGTCCAATTTCTTGAAATGGCAGTCTGAGATGCGACAGAAAGACCTTGACGAGCAGTTAGCGGATATTGAGCGGCGCCGCCTGGAGGGGAAACTGAGTCACGAGGAGGCGATACTGGCACGACAGAACCTGATCAAGGAGAATAAACAAAGGGTACAGGAGATGAAAGAAGAGACGAAAAAGATGTTCCAAGAGTTCTTGGAGAGGAAATTCGCTGAGGAAAAAGAGATGAGGCAACTGGTGGAGGATGTTATGGAAGGACATCAGAATGCTAAAGAGGCGAAGAAAAAGTTACAGGAATATAAAGCTAAGATAGGTAGGTTTTGATGGCCAGCTTTGTTTTCTAGATTTAGTTGTTGTGATTGTGTAATAGTATACTTGAATCGGAGACTTTACTGCCGTTAGGGGGTGCCTGTTAGCGGTCCTAGAACGTCACAAAATTTTACGTCACTGACGCAGGCCACGGCCTCATGTCATTATGGATGTGTGGCGTGCATTCTTCCACTCGGCCCTGATAGCCAAGTGGTTATCACGTCCGCTCGGCAAGCGGCAGGTCCCAGGTTCGAATCTAGCACAGGCCATATGGGATTTCATTACCGGCTCTTCACTTCTGTCGCATGGGAGAGCAAGCCATGGTGCCTTGTACCCTTGTGCCTTTGCAAGGGCAAGTAAAAGACCTCATCCAAGTGAGGAACATGAGTAGCTTGAGATGGCCTCTTCCGTACTTACCAGGGCCAATAATGCTATGGCTTCGGCCCTGATGGAATAATCTAATACAAATACAAAATACAAATTCTTCTCTGTGATGACGTCAAATTCCTTTTCCCTGTTTCCAGTGCAAGAGGTCCAAGAGGAAAGTAAAGAGCTGATGCAGCAAGCTCTTGAGGAAGCTGAGGCCGAGATGAGGAAGAAGATGGAGCTGATTCATGAGATACGGGCCATGGAGGCTGCCCCTGTTATCAGGATGAAGCTGGTGGACCTCACAGAGACGGCTGGTTATGGACTGCTGAGTGAGATGTCTATAGCAGAGGTAGGTTTTGTTTTTGCAAGGGTTTCTTGCACAGGGGTCAAAGGGTTTTCTCCCAGCTGGAGGATTTTGAGTCCTAGGCTGTGAATACACCCCCGGCACAGGAAAGGATGGGGCTTTGCTTTCTGCAGCTGACAGTGCTTTGGTACATGTTAAAGTTTTAAAGCCAAAACTGGACATGACATTAGCTGCCCCAGCTTTGCCCATTTGTGTAGAGCCCAATCCTTACTAAATGTGACCCTTCACCACAAAACCAGTGCTAAATTGCTCTGAAGTTGGCAGGTTGATACCAACGTTATGTCAATTTCAGTAAACCTAGGCTAATGGGGTACCGGCAAACCTCATCCGCGACGCGGCGCTGACTATCAACGTGGGTAGAACTGCGTCATTGAAAGTGAGGCTAACGTTATTTTGCAATTAATTCTGAATAGCACACCCTGTTTCTAGGCCAAATATAACTAAAACGTCGCACTCAATTTCTGATTTCTGAACTGCTAAAATATATCTTATTGCTTTCAAGCAAAAATCCCTGCGGGAACATGATGAATTTAATCGATAAAGTTCACCATTTTAGCGTAAATGACTGGCCAATGACCGACGTCATGGGTTGTGAATGACGCAGTTTTGGTAACGTCAGAATGACGCACGATTCCTGATGACGTTCAACAATGGCAAAGCATGCGCACTTGCGTTTTACCCAGGTTGATGACCAGCGCCTCCTTTTTGTTTGCCGGTACCCCATTGTCTGTCTTTTGTAAAATCGGAGTGATTACATTTCTTCCTTTATCTCCTGGAGTTATTTTGGTTCATATCTTGTGCGACTTAAGACAGGTTTTTTCTGACGGGTCACGAATTTTCTTGTTTATCAAGTCTACTTTTAAACATGTATTAAAGTTTCTGTGATTTACTCCACAGCTACGTGAGAGGATAGCCATTCTAAAAATAAACACAGAAAAGATGGAAGAAGACAAACGGGATGAAATTTTGGCAGAGAAGGAGGCGAGGGATCAGATGCTGATGGATACACTGGAGACGATCTCAAGACATCGAACGGAGAAGAGCAAAGCTGCTGCCAGGAAGTGAGTGGGCCTTGTCAATTCATCATAAGAACAGCATCTCCAACATCAAATCGGGGTCGTAATGAGGAACCCACGTGCCATTTATCCCGATAGGTCGGCGCTGCAAGTGGTGCGACCGTGGCGGCACCATTTTAAGTGCGTGAAAAAAAATGGCCTGTACACATTTCTACAAGAATTAATGAGACAAAAATCTTGCCTTTATCACCATTCTAATGGAACAAGCAGCGAAATTGCAGAACTTTTCATCTGCGACAAGATGATGTAAAGGGGCTGTTTCACTTTGAATTCAAGATTGCGATTTGTGATCTGTGGGAAAACTGAAAGAGCTACGATCTTGCAAGTTGGAGGGATGATTCTGTGTTTGAGACCAATTTCAATGGTACAACAATCAATAACATTTGAAGTAATTTTTTAAGACAATGGGTGTTTGAAGCCTTTAAGTTTCATATTAGAACCAAAATATTTCTAAAAAAACTTGGATTATAGGTTTGCGAATGAGCCATGTGTCACCTACCTGCAAAATAATCCAGTTGTATTCAATGAAAGTACCAAAAAAAGTCACAAAAGTAGTTTGATATCACTCATTTGGAAGAACATGAACACTCTGAAGACCCTTAGGCCTGTTGTTGACTGCCATTGTCAATACAGTCATAACAGTGACATAACAGGCCTTGATGACTTTTGTGGCAACTTGGGTTCAACCATTCATCTGAACGGGGTGGTGATTTTTGCATAGGAAGCACTACAAACTGATTCAATGAGGTAATCTTTCTGACAAAACATTCTTTTGAATGGTCATCAACCTGCCCTTTACTGCTCTGCAAGGAAAGGCAAGTTATGTAACTCTAATTCTCAATGCCTATGGAGTTGTGGTGCTGGCTAGGTGCTGGCCTGATGTAAGACTGTTCATACAATAGCTGTGACAACAAAGACAGCAATTCTTTGCCATGAATGCTAGAACATTGTAGGCCTACCTTACACCCCAGAAGGATCAATAGACCAGTCCTTTCCAGAAGAACTACATGGTAAGTTTCTTGCATTTCAAAAACAGAATATCAACATTTCGTGACATTTTTCTCTTGTTTCTTTTATCTTACCATAAAAATGAGTGCCACCCAAATCCATATGCCAAATATCATGTAAAACAATTAATTATATCTTTGTATACGAAGAGTTTTAAATCCTTTTGTCTTAAAAAATTACTTCAAATGTTATTGATTGTTGTACCATTTAAATTGGTCTGAAACACAGAATCATCCCTCCAAATTGCAAGATCATAGCTCTTTCAGTTTTCCCACAGATCACAAATCGCAATCTTGAATTCAAAGTGAAACAGCCCCTTTTAATATCAGGCGACCAAAAGAAAACGGTTGTTTTCACACTAGAAGTTAATGGAAGTAATGTTAGAAAAAAAAAGTTCGGTTGCACCGCTCACAATGCCACGTCATGACGTTAGTTCCTCCAGCTCCCTATCATCCCAAATCTGTTTTGATATGTTTCCATTGGCATCAGATTTCCAAAAGTTACTTTTGGAATACCGTATTTTAGCGACTATAGGGCGCACCTGACTATAAGGCGCACCCCCTAATTTCACCCAAATCGTTGACGAAATCCATACATAAGACGCACTGCCGTAATATAAGGCGCAGTCCCGTCAGTGAATGCTTCAGTGCATATTGTACACATAGGGCCTACAATGTATGGCTGCTCAGTGTGCATTGATCATTTGTGGTAACAACACCCAACACGATTGATAGGCCTAATTACAATTGTCGGACTCAAGCCACAGATAAGGTGCACCACCCTATAAGGCGCACCCCCAATTTTAGACCCTTCTTCAAGGAAAAAGGCAGCACCTTATAGCCCAAAAATTACGCGTACTTTTGTACAACTTTGATGAAGTCAAGACCATCTAAGAGGGATTTTTCCATGGTTGACTTGATTACATGTTCTTCTTCCAGGCTTGAAGACCATAAAAAGACCCGTAATGCAAAGCCCGAGGTCAAAGACAAGAAGTTATTGGAACTGCAACGTAAACTTGAGGAGAAGAAGGCTGAGCGATTACGGGAACAGGAGCTTGCCAAGATTAAAATTAGTAAGAAATCAGCGGAGAGAACTGGGCAGTTGATTGATGATAAGGTAGGTTGTGATATCAGAGGTTCTGAGGAGAGCAGTGTGCTAAACTGTGCACATCCCTCATGTCCATTAGGCCCCTATTACATAGAAGTAAAATATATATGGTATACAAACGCTGGTTAACAATGGTTTCACGGTCGTGAATCCATTTGAAGCCTTTGTTAAACGGCGTTTTCGTATACCGTATGCCTCTATGCAATAGGGGCCTTATGGTACTAGATTTGTACATATTTGTGACCCACTCGAGTAAATGTAGGCGCATGTCACAACCGAGGAAAGGGTTAACAGCCTTACAACACAATAGCTGAAATGTACATCTCTGGAGGTTGACAATAGTAGTGGACAGCAGTGATAATAGTTGAGTAAACTGATGACCAGTGACAATCACCTACGACATGCACCTACTTTTGCTAGATCAGGTCACATACCGGTATTTGTCAAGGTGGACTCTGGGTTATGAAGCTGGGACTCGCTATCTCACACAGTCCTGCTCAACCCTGTAAATTAAATTGACAACTAGAGTTGGAAATCAAGAAATCAAGATTGTTCTTTCTTTCCAGAAATCTCGTGAGGAGAGCCGATGGAAGGAGCTGGAACGAACTAAAGAAAGAAGTGCCCAGTTACAGGCGAAGGGGTTCGTCGCAAAGAATACATCCAGCCGGGTGGCCTTACTGACTTAAACAAGTTTTTGTGATAACATAATGACAACAAGACATTGTGATAATTTTTGGATTGAATAAAGCCTATAGTGATTGTTTCTGGCATAAGTGATAATGTTTTAAGACAGAAATGCCTGCTGTCAGAGCAGAATTTTTACTATCTGCCAAAGATATTGAAAAAGAAATCGGGTTTCTAAGGTGGAAGACATTGCTTCCTACCAGAATCGAACCCACAGACCCTCGCATAAGGCATCAATCGCCAGCACTAAGGGGCAGCACACATCAATGCCAAAGGTATTGATGTAAAATACAGTAAACGTCGCATATAACGGCCTTGCATATACCGGACAATCNCCTTAGGATTTGGTTTCTCCGCTTGCTCCGATCTGCCCCCACCCCACCCCACGTAACTTAAAGATTGTTGCAGTGGAGCTAAACCTTTATGGTTGAAGATTGTCCTATTATTATGGTCCCTACATTGTCAATGTAGGGACCATCTTGATATCACTGGGTATAGGTAGGAAATTTTTATTTCTTTCTTCCACACTTAATTGGCACACGATTCCAAGAAAACTACTCAATGACCTCAAAATCAATCAGTACCATCATATAGTCAATATTTGTATCCAGGTCTGAAAGGTTAGATAGTTTCAAAAAAATGACGTTATTAGTTAATTTGAAGTGATTTTTATTCTGAACTGATGAACTTCGATATTTCCCTTTGTTTGTTTTTCGTTTGGTTGAGGAAGGAAAATGATGGATCCGTCTCTGTCTCAACCACTTTGCCCTTCCTCTGGTCTCTGAAGGCACGCCTTAACTTCTGTTGATAAAGAATTAATTTCTGTAGACGAATTAATTTCTGCTGACAAAGAATTTCTTGTGAACTAGAATTGCAGGAATTTCAGTTGAGCTAGAATTAATTTCTTTTGAACAACAATTAATTTTTTGTTCAACAAACAATTAGTTTTGTTGAACAGAGCAAGGGCTATGGATACAGAAAGATTGAAGAGAGTGTTGATAATAAAACCATGTACATTGTATTTCATCCAAAAATATACAACTGCCCTAACATTGGCCTCACTTTACATCAGTCACAATGTAGACTGGTTCCCGCCTTTGCCACTCCACTCTCACGGCGCTAATGTCCGTTCCACGGCAATTTCCACAACATGAATATTGCAGATCTCAAACGGCGGGGGTGCTAACTGGCGAAAGACAAGCGTCCAGATTCAGTCAATATACGTTTGTTTCCAGGACCACGGTCCATATTCATAAACATACTTAAGTCAAAGTAATGATACTTATCTTTTGTGTTGAACAAAGGATAAGTGTCATACCTTGGAGGAATTATACTGTATAATTCCTCCAAGGTCATACTTAGACTTAAAGCTGAACTGCATGAACGAAATGCCCCCATGCGACGAGCAAGAGAAATGCTAACGCCCTGCAAACACCTCAAACGAAGGCTCAGAACATAATAGACCCAACGAGGCCAGCTTACATCGAAATGGAAGAGGTGGACATCCCCGCACGCGTCGAAGCGACATCTGGCATTTCTCTTGCTCGTCGCATGGGGGCTTTTCGTTCATGCAGTTCAGCTTTAAGTATTTTCTGAATACGGCCCCTGTCGAAGCTCCACCTACTCGCTGCCGCGTGGTACCTCAGGTCACATGATGTCCCTCTACCAAAACGTGAAATTCCCTGAAATGATAAGGGATCAATTTTTAGAATCCGTCGAAGTTTCACAGATTTTAAAATAGCTACAGTACAGTACTAGGCCGACAAGTGGCGCGCCGCGATTCCACTTGAACCGCTGTTCGGTTCGAAAATCACATTACATATCGTAATTGAAAACTTGGACATTTCTCGCACCGTCGAAGCGACATCTGACGTCGTCCGGAAGGCATAACTGGAATCACTGGCAGGTCTTTTCCTGTAAAGATAAATGGTAAAGGTTTAGAATCCATCAAAGCCTGACTGATAGAAGGGTAGGGCCTATCTATAATAAAGTGCTAGGCCTACAGGGGGCGCGTCGCGATTCCGACATGCGCAATAAGTGTCCAGGTTCGAAAAATGGCCGCTAAAATCCTCCATATGACGTCACATCGAAATGGAAAAGGTGGACATCTCTCGCACCGTCGAAGCGACATACTGGCATCTTCTCCTGGAAAGATAAATGGTAAAGGTTTAGAATCCGTCAAAGATTGACTGATACAAGGGTGGGGCCTATCTATAATAAAGTGCTAGGCCTACAGGGGCGCGTCCGTCGCGATTCCAACGTGCGCAAATTCCTGGCGGCTGGGTTCGAAAAATGGCCGACAGATCCTCCATCACGTCTAATCGAAAATATCGCAAAAATTCTCTGACGTCATCGAAAAACCGCCATCGCTTCTCGTCACATGGCATCTTCCATGTTGGTTCACCATTGTACTGCAAGCAGAAACTGATAGAAGGGCCGCTGCAAGAGCGCGGTGTTAGTTACTGAATGTTTGGTCTTCAGAAGGAATTCCGACCGCTATGATGGCACCTCCCCAAGTCCACCAATAGCACATCTGAAATTTCTCCAGCGAGGACCTATCTCTTCCACCCAAAAAACGTTATGTGCAGATTGGCCTATTATGATTTGAACCCGCTCAAAAAGCGCTGTTTTCTCTTGTCTTTTTGAACTGATTCATAAACAAACTGCATGGTGTAACCCAATGGATTGCCTTCTTGTTCAAAATGGCAATATTTCGTTTGGTTTTTTACTCTTTAAGGGAGCGCCACCTATCGGAGGTTACAGAGAGTAACTCAAAGATGGCGCCTTTTTGAACCATGACCGTTCCCCCTTTTCAGTAACGACCTCCCAAAAGCAGTAGAAGTGTGCTCCTCAAAATAAACTCCCCTTAAAGAGTTGATAAAAGAAAAAGGGTCACGACACATGCAGTTGAAATGTGCACCCTTCCCTTTCATCACTTATGTATCTGCTGCTCTACTGAATATATGCTACAAGACTTCTTGTGAGCATATATGGTGTTCCTGAAATGAATTTGTGATTAGGTACAAACAGAACACCCCACACCCATGTCCGCCCTCAGCTGTCCTTGCGTGTAGCATTTATACAGAGACTGCCGGGGCATGCTACGCGCCCTATAAAAATAGGGCGCGTACCGACCAAAATGTGCATCGTGTTAAAGGACAGCTAGACCCGCTGAAATGAGGGATGATTAGTTACATGGCTGAAAAGAAGAGATGATTCGACATTCATGTCCAGTATGTGTATACATGAGAACCTAGATAGCTGGTTTAGGTTTCTTAAGACGTGAGTGGACATGTATACACCCGAAGCATCACCTTTGGCGGAACAGTGGGTGGAGCCCACTGACTAAGTGGAAGCAGCTACGCGGTCCCGGTCGACTGCAGCTGCGCTGAAAATTGAAGACATTCATACGAAAACGTAGGCCTATACAAGCCGAACCTGCTTCTAAACGTGTCTAATTTAGATGCAGATTCAGCTTGCGATATGTAGGCCTAATTTCTAAGTGCCATCCACTTGGCTCAAACTGCTTTTCATTTTACGCGCCATCCGCTTGGCTCAAACAACTGCGCATGTCCGACGAAGTCACGTGGGTCGAATTGACACACCCACAAGGCCAACAAAACCTGAAATAAATGGCATGGACTGAATGAAACAATGGCAGCAGATATGTGAAACTTTGGGGAGGTTTTCGATTCTTTTGTGTTCCGGTTTTTCATTGGCTGTATCATGCTGCTTTTGTGTTCTACGTTTTCATGGCTGTTTCATGCTTTGTGTCCTAGATTTTCATTGGCTGTTTCATTCAGTTCAGCAACAGGTGTTAAAATGACAAAAAAGGCGGGGATCGTGAAAAAATCTGAACCAACCTAAAAAATTACCTGGAACACCACTGCTCATCCCATGTTAGACCAGTGAAAAAGTGGTGTTCCAACTCAGCTCTAATGTGCAATGGCCCACTATCAGTTGTCCTGTACCTTTTTCCACGTCTTCGGTGAGGACTTTTCCGATGCTTAGATGATGATGATGTCATGTATTCCACATAATCCAAAACAAGAATTAATCCATTATTCTTCACCTCACCTCTCCTCAGTTCGTCACAGTCCGATAGATAGGCTAATTCCGACGAGGAAAACGTTAATCGCACAATCGAATAGAATGATATATCCTACATGTATGTTATGTAATCGACGTGTTCGCCTCGTAACACTGAGCCATGTTGATTCCTATGGCATGTGCAATCCACGTCCTCGCTTCGCAGACGGCACTCTGCATTCGCAAACGGCTCCGAATGCAGTCAGACGTTTCGCCCGTTCACTCCCTTGAAGTTTGAACTCACTGGCTGAAAAACACAAGACAACGTCAAATACTCTGTAGAACTGTCAATATTATTTGAGAAATCGGCCCTAAATGTATGAAATGCAGAAAAAAACGAAGGGCAAATCAAGCTTTATTTAGAGAAGTGAAAGTTTGCTCTCAATGGGCTGAGTTAATTTCCTTTAAAATATGGCTTACACCTTACGCAATAGGCCCCTTTCGAAAGTCGGCCATTTCGGCGCTGAGGGTAAAAACAAATGGGAAAATGCATCAAGTTTTGCCAGAAATTGCAGAAATAACTGCCAGAAACGCTTGAAATTTGGCAGAAATGTGGTGATGGTCAAACCGTTGAGAAGTATCAGAAAAAAATTGTGTGTCATCGGTAAATTTTTGGAGAAATTGGTGATTTTCTGCACCTGAACAATAGGTGGATTAACGGACACTTACCTTCTATTGTTCAGTTGAAGAAAAATGCAGAAATCTTCAAAAATTGATCGACGACACACAATTTTTTCCCACATTTCTCAATGAATTGGTCCTCATAATATGTTTGCCAAAGGGACTGTTCACTTTCGGAACCATTTTCCCAACTAACTTTTCATTATGTTGCAGTTGTCTGATTTTCATGATAACTTCAGGTATAATATTTTATAATGTGAACTACATAATCATGAAAGAAAAATGTGCAATCAGTTTCATTAATTAGGAAAACAAAGAGCATTTGCAAAATGTCCGAAATCAGCATGAAAACAGTGAAATTATTCCCTAATGTTTGTTGTACTGGGAGAGTAATGGTATTATTTATCATTCATCGAAAAATCATTACTAAACATAGTGGTTTTGCTGAAATATTTGCATAAAATGTGTGATTTTCTTCATTTCTGGGCCCCTATTTAAAGTGGGGGAAGAACAGAACAGCACATCTAGGCCTGTCAGATTTGAATGGAATGCTGTGGTAAAGATTATGGTCAATATCAGTGATAAGTGGTTTGTTGGTGTTGCGTATTAAGGTCATAAAAGGGAATACTTGAATTTGACGTCCCACTGATCACTTAGGCCTACCCACATGTCATGGTTGATTATGCATGTTGTAACTGATATTGACCATAATCTTTACCACAGCATTCCATTCAAATCTGACAGGCCTAGATGTGCTGTTCTGCCCCCACTTAAATAGGGGTCCAGAAATGAAGAAAATCACACATTTTATGCAAATATTTCGGCAAAACCAATATGTTTAGTAATGATTTTTCGATGAATGATAAATAATACCATTACTCTCCCAGCGCAACAAACATTAGGGAATAATTTCAGTGTTTTCATGCTGATTTCGGACATTTTGCAAAAGCTCTTTGTTTTCCTAATTAATGAAGCTGATGTCCCTTTTTTCTTTCATGATTATGTAGTTCACATTATAAAATATTATACCTGAAGTTATGATGAAAATCTAACAACTGCAACATAATGAAAAATTAGTTGGGAAAATGGTTCCGAAAGTGAACAGCCCCTTTCAAGCGTTTCTGACAGGGTTTATTTCTGCAATTTCTGGCAAAATCTATAATGCATTTTCCCATTTGATTTTACCCTCGGCGCTGAAATGGCCGGCTTTCGAAAGGGGCATGGCACAGGCTATAGTATTTTACAGTGTGCCTAGAGAGATCCAGCTTTTTGCGCTAGAAAACTCTCATATCTCGAACACCATGTCAGAGTTTGACCATCATGCCAACCGATCGGTGTAATGAGCACATCAAAATGCCTATGAGCAGGCTGCCTCTAGGGTCCCTCTAGTGTCCCTTATTACTTACCGGTGCTTATGTTCGTTGGCCAAGACCAAATTGTGTTTCAACTTTTCTCTGCTGGGAGGGTTCGGGGTAAAGCAAATAAAAGATCCCGGTCTCTGCAGGCGTTCCAAACTTCAGTTCAGTTAGGCCTTCTCCGCTGTTTAGGTAATAAGATGTCGGACGGATCTGACCACAGTCCTATTTGTTGGGTAATGTCCGACGTTTCATCTCGTCTTCAGCTTGCCCTGACAAGCGGTCCTATCGTGTAGGGAGCGTAGTTCGAACGGTGACGTAACTAGGCCTTGATATGTCAGGATGTCAATCTCATTCACAGTCACAAGGTCAGACAAACAAATCGTATGGCATGAAACTATATTTTGGGAAACATGCGTTTCGGATTTCCGTTGGTTGTAGCTGTGGCGTAGCTGTGGCGTAGCGTCCTCATCTCGCCGCGCTCACACGCGCCCGTCGCACCGCAAATCGCTGGAATGAAAAAAAACATTAGATAGACTCAGTCGCATTCTTTCTGAAAATGCGGGAGAAATTCGGTTTGTGCTTGAAATGTAAGGGGGCGCAAGGGTGCATCCATTGGACAGGTTGGAGGTCCTCAAAGACCCTGATGAAACCAAACCGCAGCAAAATCCTACTCATTCGATTCTACAGTTCCCCAACAAAAAGCTGAGCGACGGCATCCGCACTTTTCTCCGCACACGCAGGCTACCTGTTCGTATCCCAAGCTTCACCCTTCACAAAGTTCATCTACCGTACCCAAAAGTTTTCATCCTAGAGAAGAATTCGATATATCGGAATGTCAGGGTACTTACACAGCCATTCTGTGTCCTTTCTTCTTGAAAATATCCAGCCAGAGTCCACCATGATGTTGGAACGAGCAAAACACCGCCATCCCTCACGACTCGACGACTGGATATGACCAGCGACACGTCCACCAGACGGGAGTTACGTAATACCAGCTACGGTCACTAATTCATGGGATAGGCATGATAGGGGCCTATTGAAAGTTACAATTAACTCCGAAACCAGTCGTTTGTAACGTCCCTCCCTCCCTTTTCAATCCTTTAAACCGCTAGCGTAATTGTTCGCTGCGTATGGTGATGTACGCAACGGATTTCTACTTTTCCCTGGGTGCGATTTTGTGCGATTTTCAATACTGTACCCGCGCTCCAATACCGTCCTGGGCGGGAAATCAGAGTAGGCGGCCGATTGTCACGTGGGCCGAGCTTTGTACGGTCAGTATTGTATAGAAATTGCCGTTAAGCGAATAGGCCCTATTGGTATGCAACAGCAATTTTAGCATGTCAAAACTTCGCGGCGCTCTGAATGGAGTAAGATGTAAAACTTAAAAGTAAGAAGTTAACAAGATTCACTGTTTTCCTAATAAATCATTGAAATTGACCTCATTTTGGGTGTTATTTTGTAACGTTACAAAATCTCACCACTGGAGAGATTTTGTAACGTTACAAAATCTCACCACTCACTGGAGAGATTTTGTAACCTTGAGAGACAGGTCAGGAGACAGGTGCTGCCCCCTGAGCTAAGGAACAGAAACTATTACAGCGGCAAAGCTTCTACACAGGGTTTCATGTGTTACAAATTATCACCATACTAGATTCTCTCAGAGAAAGTTCGACAAGGTTCAGGGGTACGCCGAGTGCATTCGCAATTTCGGTCGTAATTTGCCGTGATGTTCCATTGAATGCAGGATGGAGCGAACTAGGCTAAGTGAAACTAGGCTGAGGACACCCTTACGAAAAATTCCCATGTGTTATTTCTTTTTTTTCACACGTGGGAATTATTTCACATATGTGAAAATAAGGCCATGTGTGAAATTTGCCGTGTGAAAAAGTCCCATGTGGGATTTTTGTTGAAATCCCACATGTGAATCCTACATGTAAATCCTATATTGGTCATAATCTTAGTTCACAGTTTTTTGCTATTTTCTTCATTACTTGACTTGTGTCAGATTTAGAAGGAGAAGGCCACCATCAGGTGCAGCCTTTCATTATAAACAGCTTTCATCTTAGCCAATAGGCCGAGAAGGTTATCAGTTCTAGATGGTTGGGTGATATCAATGAATAGAAAAGTATCTTTTCTTTGGTACAGACAAAACCAATGTTATAAAACTATTGCCTTGACAATTCTGAAACATGAACATTCACAACTTCAATTTTTTGTGTCATATTTCAAATGGTAGTTAGGTAATTTTCTTATGCATTTGTTTTCATAAAAAATGGCATTGTTTATTAAATATTTGCAAATTATAACATAATTGCCATCCCCCCAGTTGTTCGCCGGTAGAAGCTTCATGTTTGACCTTGTAAATAAAACAAATTCGTCTACCTGCTTACCTGTCTATCTGTAGATTAACCAACACACTTATAAGGAAAGTTTGTCATATTGCTTGTTATTTTCATTTTCAAAAGTAACTCCATAATCACATGTGTGATTTTCTTGAGAAAACAGAAGTATTATGTGTGAAAAAAAATCACACATGGTAATTTTAAAATTCCCATGTGTGAAAATGTAATTTTAAAATTCCCATGTGTAAAAATAAAAAGAACACATGTAAAAAAATCACATATGTGGTAATTTCGTAAGTAAAAAAGAAATTCCCACATGTGAAAAAAAATTCCCACGTGTGAAATAATCCCATGGAAATTTCACATGTGGTAAATGAAAATTAACATATGGGAATCTGAAAATCACATGTGGGAAAATAAAATTCACATAATGCAAATGTTTTTACATATGTGAAGAGCCGTTTCACATATGGGAATAGTCATTTCACATATGTGAAAACAAAATCACACATGGGACTTTTT
>NMRB01001777.1:9146-27060 GCA_002633025.1 Notospermus geniculatus | reverse complement strand
TGTCGTAATTTGCCGTGATGTTCCATTGAATGCAGGATGGAGTGAACTAGGCTAAGTGAAACTAGGCTGAGGACAGGAGGTAACCAAAGTTTCCAGGCCATCTGCCGAGCTGTTCTGATCAAGACAACAGGAGACAATTGGTGTCATTTTGTAGGTATATCATTCTTCATTTTTTGTAACAAACCTAAGTTACAATTTATCTCCACTCCCTGGTAAAAAGCGAAGAGGGACTAAACGGCAATAACTCTTGAACCTTTGGAGATATCGGCAAACGGCCCAGTGGAAATATGGAGGAGACATTGACGATGGTTCACTGCAAATTTGGTCAACTTCCTCCAAGGGGGCGCGTGCCTGCACTCTTTTTAACTTAACCACTCACTGGAGAGATTTTGTAACGTTACAAAATCTCACCACTGGAGAGATTTTGTAACGTTACAAAATCTCACCACTCACTGGAGAGATTTTGTAACCTTGAGAGACAGGTGCTGCCACCTGAGCTAAGGAACAGAAACTATTACAGCGGCAAAGCTTCTACAGTAACTCAGAGAAAGTTCGACAAGGTTTAGTGCCGCGTGGTACCTCCAGGTCACATGGTGTCTCTACCAAAACGTGAAGTTCCCTGAAATGATAAGGGATCAATTTTTAGAATCTGTCGAAGTTCCACAGATTTTAAAATAGCTATAGTACAGTACAGTTCTAGGCCGACAGGCGCGTCACAATTACACTTGAGCGATTCCACTTGAACCGGTGTTTGGTTCGAAAATGACGTCACATATCGTAATTGAAAACTTGGACATCTCTCGCACCGTCGAAGCGACATCTGGCGTCGTCCGGAAGGCATAACTGGAATCACTGGCAGGTCTTTTCCTGTAAAGATAATGGTAAAGGTTTAGAATCCATCAAGGCTTGACTGAAGGGTAGGGCCTACCTATACAGTGCTAGGCCTACAGGGTGCGCGTCGTGATTCCAACATGCGCCGCTAAAATCCTCCATAACATGACGTCAGTCACATCGAAATGGAAAAGGTGGACATCTCTCGCACCGTCGAACCGACATCTGGCGTCTTCTGGAAGGCATCACTGGTTCCTGGAAAAATAAATGGTGAAGGTTTAGAATCCGTCAAAGCTTGACTGATACAAGGGTAGGGCGGCGCCTACATATTAATACAGTGCTATAGGCGCGTCGCGATTCCAACGTGCGCAAACTCCTGGCGGCTGGGTTCGAAAAATGGCCGACAGATCCTCCATCACGTCTAATCAAAAAGATCGCAAAAAAGTCTCTGACGTCATCGAAAAACCGCCATCGCTTCCCGTCACATGGCATCTTCCATGTTGGTTCACCATTGTACTGCAAGCAGAAACTGATAGGCGGGCCGCAGAGCGCGGTGTTAGTTACTGAATATTTGGTCTTCAGAAGGAATTCCGACCGCTATGATGGCACCTCCCCAGTCCACCAATAGCACATCTGAAATTTCTCCAGCGAGGACCAATCTCTATATTCCCGCCGCCACCCCCAAAAAACGTTATGTGCAGATTCGCCTATTATGATTTGAACCCGCACAAATAGCGCTGTTTTCTCATGTCTTTTTGAACTGATTCAAAAACAAACTGCATGGTGTAACCCAATGGAGTGCCTTCTTGTTCAAAATGGCAATATTTCGTTTGGTTTTTTACTCTTTAAGGGGAGCGCCACCTATCGGAGGTTACAGGAACTCAAAGATGGCGCCTTTTTGAACCATGACCTTTCTCCCTTATTTCAGTAACGACCTCCCAAAAGCAGTAGAAGTGTGCTCCTCAAAATAAAGTCCCCTTAAAGAGTTGATAAAAGAAAAAAGGGCCACGACACATGCAGTTGAAATGTGCAAAGCCCACCCCTTCCCTTTCATCACTTATGTATCTGCTTTACTGAATATATGCTACAAGACTTCTTGTGAGCATATATGGTGTTCCTGAAAGGAATTTGTGATCAGGTACAAACAGAACACCCCACGCCCCTGTCCGCCCTCAGCTGTCCTTGCGTGCAGCATTTATACAGAGATTGCCGGGGCATGCCACGCGCCCTATAAAAATAGGGCGCGTACCGACCAAAATGTGCATCGTGTTAAAGGACGGCTAGACCCGCTGAAATGAGGAATGATTAGTTACATGATGCGGAAAAGGATAGACGGTTAGACATTCATGAGGAGGGCCCAATATGTGTATACATGAGAACCTGGGGTACGAGCTGGGGCTATGTTTCTAATACTAGTGTCCCACTGGCGACTTTTTCCCACGACAAGGGGCGAATCTGAAGTCTGCGACATTCCCTCGACAAGCTGCGATATTTAGCGTTAATGTGTTTCGCATAGGATCATGGAGCCAGAGAATCACTGCGAACATAGACGACAGTCTACGAAGAGCTACGATTTTTCCATTCGTCCCTTGTCGCAGGCCAAAATTCGCCAGTGGGACGCTAGTATTAGGACGAGAGTGGACATGTATACACCCGAAGCATCACCTTTGGCGGAACAGTGGGTGGAGCCCACTGACTTTGTGGAAGCAGCTACGCGGTCCCGGTCGACCGCAGCTGCGCTGAAAATTGAAGACATTCATACGAAAACGTAGGCCTATACAAGCCGAACCTGCTTCTAAACGTGTCTAATTTAGATGCAGATTCATCTTGCGATATGTAGGCCTAATTTCTAAGTGCCATCCACTTGGCTCAAACTGCTTTTCATTTTACGCGCCATCCGCTTGGCTCAAACAACTGCGCATGTCCGACGAAGTCACGTGGGTCGAATTGTCACACCCACAAGGCCAACAAAACCTGAAATAAACGGCATAGACTGAATGAAACAATGGCAGCAGATATGTGAAACTTTGGGGAGGTTTTCGATTCTTTTGTGTTCCGGTTTTTCATTGGCTGTATAATGCTGCTTTTGTGTTCTACATTTTCATTGGCTGTTTCATGCTTTGTGTCCTAGATTTTCATTGGCTGTTTCATTCAGTTCAGCAACAGGTGTTAAAATGACAAAAAAGGCGGGGATCGTGTAAAAATCTGAACCGACTTAAAAAATTATCTGGAACACCACTGCTCACCCCAGGTTAGACCAGTGCAAAAGTGGCGTTCCAACTCAGCTCTATTGTGCAATGGCCCACTATCAGTTGTCCTGTACCTTTTTCCACGTCTTCGGTGAGGACTTTTCCGATGCTTCGATGATGATGATGTCATGTATTCCACATAATCCAAAACAAGAATTAATCCATTATTCTTCACCTCACCTCTCCTCAGTTCGTCACAGTCCGATAGATAATTCCGACGACGAAAACGTTAATCGCACAATCGAATAGAACGATATATCCTACATGTATGTTATGTAATCGACGTGTTCGCCTCGTAACACTGAGCCATGTTGATTCCTATGGCATGTGCAATCCACGTCCTCGCTTCGCAGACGACATTCTGCATTCGCAGACGGCTCCGAATGCAGTCAGACGTTTCGCCCGTTCACTCCCTTGAAGTTTGAACTCGCTTGCTGAAAAACACAAGACAACGTCAAACCCTCTGTAGAACTGTCAATATTATTTGAGAAATCGGCCCTAAATGTATGAAATGCAGAAAAAAAACGAAGGGCGAATCAAGCTTTAGATTTAGAGAAGTGAAAGTTTGCTCTCAATGGGCTGAGTTAATTTCCTTTAAAATATGGTTGACGATATTTGGACCCCTAAGGCCTCCCCGTCCCGAACGCGCGCTGTGACTGGCCGTATAGGTGGCACAGGGCGACAGGTGAGCAATGTCGCTCCCCTCCCCACCCAAACATCACCGAAAAATGTACATTGTTATTTATTTAATTCAAATTTTTTCATTCAGATGATTTTGGTCGGAATAGATACCTTGCCAAAGTCGGCCATTTTTTCCCAGAGGGTAATAACAAACACTGAATGTACAGTGAATGTACACCATTGATGTACAGCATGTTTTAAAATCTGCCAAATCATAAAAACTTGCCATGGAAATGTCTCACATAACATACCATCAGTAATATTACATTAATATGGAGTGAGCCTTGGCTTACTTTTGGCAAAATAGTAATTCAGAAAAGAAAAAACAGACTTTTATTGCTTAACCAACCTTGGGTCCAGGTTTATGAATCATCATGTTACACACTGTGGGATAGGAACCTGGAAACCTGGAGCTGAGGTTTGTCCTAAACAGGCACGATAAAAGTCTTTTAAAATTTCTTGTGTGAAATATCTTCACAAATTTCAGCCTGGGAACATTGCATCACATATGTAGCATTGCTGAGCAGGTGTTCATTTTGGAACTTTTCATGGAAATTTTGTGTAATTGCAGGTTTTAAAACATGCTGTACATCAATGGTGTACATTCACTGTACATTGAGTGTTTGTTATTACCCTCTGGGAAAAAATGGCCGACTTTGGCAAGGTATCTATAAGCAAGTGCAGTTTTGCCCCTCCAGAGAGAGACCAAATGCTACCTTTCCCCAACAAAAAGCTGAGCGACGGCACGCGCACTTTTCTCCGCACACGCACGCTACCTGTTCGTATCCCAAGCTTCACCCTTCACAAAGTTCATCTACCGTACCCAAAAGTTTTCATCCTGCGATATATCGGGAATGTCAGGGTATACTTACACAGCCATTCTGTGTCCTTTCTTCTTGAAAATCCAGCCAGCGTTCACCATGATGTCGGAACGAGCAAAACACCGCCGTCCCTCACGACTCGACGACTGGATATGACCAGCAACACGTCCGCCAGATGGGAGTTACGTAATACCAGCTACGGTCATTAATTCATGGGATAGGCATGATAGGGCCTATTGAAAGTTACAATTAACTCCGAAACCAGTCGTTGTAATGTCCCTCCCTCCCTTTTCAATCCTTCAAACCGCTAGCGTATTGTTCGCTGCGTATGGTGATGTACGCAACGGATTTCTACTTTTCCCTGGGTGCGATTTTCAATATGTTATTCCCCATATTCAATAGAACAAAAAACCGTCAAAAAACTTTTGTTGCAATTTGTTTGGGGTATTTCGTATTTTGTCCCGACTATTACCCGTAGCCTAAAGGCGGTGACAGACTGGCGCGTAAGCAGCGTTCAACCAATCAGGGAGGCGGTAACACGGACCGAAACTACCGAAGATTCTGATTGGTGAAACGCCTGCAGGACGCGCCGCGTACGCGCTATCTGTCACCGGCTTTAAGGGTTGGTTTGACTGCGATCAGTTTCATGCGCTTGACGGTCCGCGAGCAAGTATGAATTGGCCCTAACGCGTTGGTCAGCAGGACAGGTGTAACAGTGAAGAGTGTCCCCCTGCAAAAAGTGTCCCCTTCTATTGCTCCATGAGGATTAAGGCGCATGTCCCCCTGCAAAAAGTGTCCCCTTCTATTGCTCCATGAGGATTAAGGCGCATGGCCAGAGATTTAAGATGCAACAATGGATCTTTTTGTTCCGAGGACAGTTTTTCCTGGGGACATTCTTTCCTGCGCTCAAAATCCCTAAGATGTCCGTCCTCAATGATGGGGGTCGATTCGAGACACTGGAGGTGCATGGTAAATAACCGTTGACAATGCATGCGCTTTGTATTGATGACTTCCGTTCCTAAGACTTTCTCCGCTGGTTCACCGGGCGTGTATGTATTGCTAAGTTTTCCATGGCTGCAGTTCAGGATTTGGATCTTTGAGATCTCCACACCGCACCTTACCTGTGTCTCATTTGCTTCAACCGGGCCTTCACGCGTGACCGTAACCACTTCGAAGAGGACCATCTTTTTTCATAAGTGATAAACCAGAAGACAGAGACAGCATATTTTTGGTTTTTTTTCAATGTAATGGTAACAACAAACACGACACGAACATGACAAATAGGCATACGGTAAATTTAAAATACAGTCAACCCCATGACAAAGTCAATTGACACAACAATACAAGTATTCGACGAAAATTCACACGAAACAGTTTACATGTATAAGTGTTGCCAATAAAGTGCAATACCGTGCTAAGAATGGATAGACTGGTACCTGGTCCCAACATAATTCAGCTATGTTGGGACCGGGAACCAGTCTAAGAATGGAATGTGTGCTCATAAAATGCAGACATGCTGTGAGCATAAAACATGCAGTATGGCGGAAAGAGTGGTCCTATAGACGCGAAAATACTCCAGATACCGTACACTAAAGATAACTACCAGCGGTAACCATGGTCGTTGGGACACCACTGACCATTTCGGAAGCATGCGCAAAAGTTTAAAGAAACCTCATTTTGTCGTCTACGCACGCCAGCGTATAATAGGGAGGTTTCGAAATCAAACGATAAACGTAAACTTTACGACAACGTTATTTTTCGTACTACACATTAACCAGATTTTATATTGCATTTTCGGTACAAAAATAACGTTGTCGTTAACGTTTACGTTTATCGTCTGATTTCGAAACCTCCCTAACGTTGACGGTACCAAATCCGAGGATATTTCGTAGTTGGGCCAAATGCCGAATGTTTTGAGAGTTAATGCACACACGAAGTGATGTAAACGGAACATAGTGCACGATTTATTGGTGAAGATCGATTAGGCCTCGATCATGTCGTCTGCTCGCAAAAAAACAGTCAACAATCAGTGATGTCTACGGAGGATATAGTTGTCGTCGTAGATGAGTTTGACCCCTGCCTTGTACTTCTCGTAAATCCTTCCGTTCACCTCATGCCTCTCCACAAACTCGATCCTGTCCCTAAGGTCCTTACAGTCGACCTTGACCACCTGCGGATGCCGGGCCTCGTGCATGTGATTCGTCCTCGACGCCGCGCACATATTTTCGTTCCCGAAAACCTTTCGGATGACGTAGAGTGGATTTCTGGGGCAGTTGATCATGACGCCTTCGAAAGGCCGCTTTTTCAGCGGGAATATCTCGTCCTTGCGATACTTCCAGTGCGAATATGGGCCATATGTGTCCCAGATATGGGTTTCGTTATCATCGTAAAAATTTATGTCCAAGAAAGGCCATTTCCACACTTTTTGTGGTATCATCACCGAGTGTTGATTTGAGTAAAATTTCAGACCCCTAGTTGCGTCTCCGGTGTCGAACGCGATGAAATCTCCGCTATCCGCCGGGTTGAAGATATTCATGATGGCCCCTCTGTCCCGGATGTGGACTGCTACGTCGACATCGTCATCCCATGGAATGATTCCATGATGGCGCCAACTCCCTAGCAACGACCCGTATTGGAGAAAATGCGTCACATTATGCTTGCTGAGTTCCTGGTGGAACTTCGTGAAAATGTCCTTCAGAACTTGTCTTTCCTTGTCCGTCATGCACGTCTGGGATATTTCCATGATTTGCCCCTTTTTGTATTGGACGCTCATCATGTACATTGACCTGAACATAAGCCTCATGCAGAACAGAGCAAAGATGACGACGAAGATTCGTTTGAAAGTGAGGCGTCTCATGGCAGCCTCGTCCCCAGGTGGGTGGTACTGGTAGTCGTACGAGAATGGTCCGTAGTGGTCACGGTGGTACTGGTACTGCATGTCAATATTATGTTCCTCCCTGAAAGCAGAAGAGAGAAGAGTGTTTAGGGGACTAGTCTACACCAGCCAACAAATGTTTGCAAACTCGGTGTTTGGCTTTGTTTGGCAAAAAGGTTTTCCCGTGTTGCTAGTGTAGACCAGTCACCAAACAACCACAAACACGACAAAAACATCAGCAAACTTGTTTGGAGATGTTAGTGCAGGCACCTTCTTGAAAACATTTGTCTGCCGGTGTTTGGCAAATCAACCAATCAACGATTAGTTCAGGATCATGTGATCATCTAGTTGAACAAAATGCAGCCGCCAGGATGAGGAGGAGAAGGAATGGACCTTCAATTCTTGAAGGAGGCAGTGATAATTAAGCCCCATTCATACTCCATTTTAGAAACTTGAATCTAGCCAACAACTGTGGCTTTTCGGTATTTGCAATATATTGCTCCTGAACAATACGCACTTCCTTCCTGTGTTTCTACACTGTTTTTGTCTAACCGAGGCACTGCATATCACGAGAATGGCGAAAATATCGAAATTTCACATTTCTTGAGATTTGCTGTTATCACCATTTTGTCTGGATATTTTTTCTTATTTTTATTATTTTTTTATTATTTTTTCCCCTTGCAACAACATGTTGAATGGGGGTATTACCTGACAGCGTTTGGAAACAGAAGTTGATTATTCATACACCAAATAACGTCGGTTTTCCTTCATATTTCTGCCAATATTTTGCAAACAAAGCCAAACATGTTTCATGGTGTGGACGTGTGCCCCAAACTTGTGTTTGGTGAAGTTTTCGAATGTTTGCCATCGGCGTACACTGGCCTACAGGTCGCAGCGTTGACATCCAGACATCGCATCATTGCGGGCCATGCGCGGCACACTCCAAGCAGAGTTCTGTCCGTCGACCCTCTCGTCTGCCTACCTCTCTCTCTTCTTCCATTTCTTCATATACCACGGGTCGTCCATTGACCCCGATCCCTGGGGAAGCAGGCAGGGAGGAAAATCGGAGGGTTTTGTACGATTTCCCGGTACACCACAACAACAGAGCTGAATACACACGCACAATGAACGCTACACAGTCGACACTAACATGTCCGCCAATTCAATGAAATCCGACCTACATTCTATCGATCGGAGTTTCCCGCATAATATTTTCGTGGCGCGAAGCTTGAAATTCGTCGACCGTGCGACTTCAGCCCATTGGGGTCCATTAAAGCCTTGTTTAAGCCTAGTTCACAGGCGCGGTGCGACGCGGTGCGATCTGAACAAAGAATTAAAGATAATGTATCACGGGTATTTTCGCGGGCCACGAAAATCATTGTTTATTTACATTTTGTTTGTTTGTGTCCTGTCTTTCTTTGTCTTATGAGTAATTTTTTGGTGGCATGTCCCTCTAGAAATTCTTTTGATGCCGAAAGTATTCAATTTGACGGGTTGGCATTCCCAAAAGTCCAAAATAACATAATGTAAACATCCATGTTTACAAACACTGAATGTAAACAATGAAGTCATGACACATTCAGCGACACCGACCGTTTCCGCCACGTTTTCATCAAGAATATTGATAGAAAAAAAAATCCGGCATTTTGATATATATGACCGGTACTTCATTTGGAATGAAGCTCTCTGATTGGCTGTTTACGACGGTACGAATAAGCTCTGGTTTGGCGTTTCACTTTTTTCCACTTTTTAAAATGAAAAGTGAGTCAACAACTCGAAGAAGGATTCAGGAAAATTTCTTCCTCAACAAGTTTAAAGCAGAACTAAACTGTTAATAGTATTTTGCACAGGCTTGTCAGAGTGATTAAGGAATTTCTGATTTGACCTTGCCTGCCATTTAGAGCTTTGCTTTATTTGACTATTAGCCCTTTTTAAATAGGTCCTATTGTAATCCTGGTATTATTCGAACATTTTGCCACAACCTGCTCTGCTGGGACAGGTTTTGTAGAAAAGGCCCCAATAATGAGTAGGCCTACCTGATTTAATGGTGGTTGTTAGAATTTTCTAAGTCCAGATCAATGGGGCCCACAAAAGGAGTGTTGGCCTAGGAATGAACCCCAGTTTAAAATAACAAGTCATAACCCATAGACAGATTGCCAAAGTCGGCCATATTGGACCAAAAGGCAATAACAAACACTGAATGTACAGTGAATGTAACGTCCCGACCTGAAATTTCGCCAGCGGTATGACGTCGAAATTTTGACGTTATCACCCAGAGGGAGTCTTAAAATTTCGCCAATTTGCAAATTATCGGAGTTTTCTTCTAAATATGATGGTTATTCTTTTGAATAACGCGATACGATTGCAGTATCACCTGTATTAGAGGCACTGTACAAATCTAAGGTAAATTGATTGGTCATCGTGACGTTGGCGGAATTTCAGGTCGGGACGTTACACCATTGATATACAGCATGTTTTAAAACCTGCAATTTACACAAAACTTTCATGAAAAGTTACAAAATAAACACCGCCTCAGCAGTGCTACATGTGTTATGAACCGTGCCCAGGCCCAAATGTTTGCAGATATTTCCCACAAAAAGTTTTAAAAGACTTTTATTATGCCTGTTTTATGCCAAACCTCAGCTCCAGGTGTGTTGGTCCTATCCCACAGTGTGGAATCATGATGATTCACAAACCTGGACCCAAGGTTGGTTAAGCAACAAAAGTCTGTTTTTTCTTTTCTGAATTACTATTTTACCAAAAGTAAGCCAAGGCTTGGTGCATATTAATGCATTATTACTGATGGTTATGTTATCTGAGATATTTTTATGGGAAACTTTTATATTTTTCCACATTTTAAAACATGCTGTTCATCAATGGTATACATTCACTGTACATTCAGTGTTTGTTATTGCCTTTTGGTCCAACATGGCCGACTTTGGCAATCTGTCTATTGATCGCAGACTGACCAGCGACGCCCACTGTTCGCAGGCAATGTGCTGGTAAAATTTCCAGCCAATGAAACATCAGCGGAGTATTATAAAACTTATTGTAATATGAATGAACGCATTGATCCTTATTTAGGCCTATTACCTTGAAAAGCTGACCCTTCATTCTGAGCTGAACGAAAGCACACAAACACAGGGCGAACCTGTCACTGATCTGAGTGACGATTAAACTTTTGAGATACAAAATATTTTCTGTATTTCAACGCAGAGAAATGGCAGAGCGTCCGAAGGGATTTGGTATGACTGCTGAGCTACAGGCAAAGGTAAGTCATCGGTCTCAACAATCTCACTTTTCTTGTTATTGAAATAAATGGAATGTACCTCTGTATTAAAATACCCCCCCCCCCCGCAATGCATGTCTCAAGTTCCTGTGGATGGTTCGTTCTGGGAGTCGAGGAAAATCTTTATTCTCGTATCTCCATTTGCAGAAAGAGTCGAAGTGGGACCCAAAGCTGGCCAGTCAAGCAGCTGATTACTTCATTGAAAAACTCGGCATGGGATCCTCAGAAGCGGCGGCGCTAGCAAGTGGGGTAAGGCGGATTAGACTAGTACCAAAAATTCATAAGCTCGCTTATGAATTTATCCTACCAACCTGCGTGCTGCAGTCTTATATGTAAAAGTCCGATGTAAAATTGTTAGGACCGGGTACCAGTCTAACGACTGACATACCCTTCACTGTAACATCAATATGCAGTGCAGCGCAACATCCTGTCATATCATTCGTCCTAAGCTGCCTATAGACGACACCGGCAACATTTTCCCAACTTTTGAACAACATTACTGAGCTACATTCACTTGAAGAGCTTAGGTGCAAACTGCTCCAAATCCATTTTCAACATATTTGAGTAAATGTATATGAGACTTTTTCCATTCAGTTAAACCCTCACTTTTCGGTAGACAAGGTTCCCACCATAAATTCAGAGATATTTAATACTCTTGAAACCACAAACATTAGAATCAGCCGGTTTAATGAATGCCCGGCGCCGAAGACCACATTTAAAGCCGGTCACGGTGCCAATCAATCCCAACCTAAAGGGCGGCGCACACGAGCGACTAAATCTGGGCGACCGCCGACGAGACTGGTGGTGCGACTACACATCAGCCAATCAGAAGCGCCAAATCGGAAGCCAAGTCGGCCGACAAATCGGTCAAAATTGTCGCTCGTGTGCGCCGCCCTTGACCCAATCTGTTAACAGCCAGAATGTGACAAAAACGTCATGAAGTGGGCNCCGGGTGAACCCCGGGTTTCTTGCGCGTACACCTATTTTTTGCCTTGCCTATACACCCGCTGTTGAAAACCCCGGGGTTATTAGACCCGCCGAGCTCGCCGTCATTAGCCTCAGTTCCACTCACATTCCAAATTGGTGGGCTTTTTAGACCCGGGTCGTCCCGGGCTTGAAAAAAACCCGTCACGCGCTTACACCTCTTTTCACTTTGTAGTTCCTAAATTAATCGCCCCATGCAGAGGAATCTAAGACATACAACATTTCCAAAAACTCATCATATTTTTAAACAAACAATATATCAATATTGAACAAAGAGGATTAAGAAAAATATCCAAACCGAATAAATCGTGTTAAAGGGGAAATACCGATTGTAATAGTACTACTTTTACCTGGCCCTGATTGGTCAATAGGAGCTGTCAGCGAGTTGACCAATAGGTGTCACTACGGCCCAATTCAATGCATATAGCGGACCCAGTCATTATTGATCGAGCAGCAATCACGTAGATTTTCCTATAGAAACACAAATGCCCCACTATAATTTTGACTTTGCACGATGGAGCGGCCTTCCTATCGGACATCGACCATCTATGATCGATTCATTGTTTTCTACAGCTTCAAGGACTTAACTTCGATACACCAGATGCTTGGCATGAAAAATTGAAAGATGGTGTCATCCTTTGCCAGTGAGTTTTTTTTCATTTAATATGGTCAATAGCAGTAAGTCATGTGCTTCGCCGCGCCTAGCCTGGTTCTCTGGCCACCGTTCAGATGGCGCTGTGTAGCACCATCAGACGGTGGCCAGGGAACCAGGCTACGCCGCGCCTTTTTCTGAAAATACAAAATTGTCAAGCAAACGTCATGAAACCATCATGGCCGACTCGAGCGTTTTCGAGAGCCGAATTCACAAAACGTGAAGACAACAACGGCTTGCATGCCTAAAATGTTGCATCGCAATTAAAGCGAATGGCTCGCGGGGTTTGTTTACATTTTTGGTGGTACCTTCCATAGAGAGTGAATCTAGCCTCCAGGCAAAGCCGTGCTGCAGCAATATGCAACACCTGTGCAAATATGCGAATGTAAACACTGGGGACGAGGTTCCATTAAAAATTTGTTAAAATGGGTTAATGACGTTTTCAAATTCAGTAGGTCAAGATGTACATTTTGTAGGCCTACTATTCCCATTGATTTTGAAGCGGCAGATTTTGCAGAATGCGCCTCCGAAGTTTGGCTGTCTAATGCATCATTCTTTTGCCTTTTTCTCAAAATGGTGTTTGATATCAATGACCAACTGTCATGGCGCCACAACAAACCCCGCGAGCCATTCGCTTTAAGTAGTGCGTGCGTGCGTGCGTGCGTGCGTGCGTGCGTGCGTGCGTGCGTGTGCGCGCCTGCGCGCGCGTGTGTGTGTGTGTGTGTGTGTGTTTTGGTGACCTTCAATAGGCGGAGGGCAGGTCTCCTTTTTAATCTTACTTTGGATGCTAAACTGAAATTCATCTGTGTGATAATTCCAGTGTAATCAATGTGATTAGACCGGGATCGGTTAAGAAGATCAACACAAGCAAGATGGCCTTCAAACAGATGGAAAACATTGGCAACTTCCTGAAAGGGTGCGACGCTTTCGGAGTTCCCAAGACTGACCTTTTCCAGACAGTGGATTTATACGAGGCCAACAACATGCCGCAGGTTGTGAACGGTATTCATGCTCTTGGACGAANCACGCAAGCACGCACGCACGCACGCACGCACGCACGCACGCACGCACGCACGCACGCACGCACGCACGCACGCAACGATGGCAGATGGACCGACATTTTTCTCTGTGTGTGTCCTATTGTCAATTCGCCGCTTATTCCGTCAGAGAAAATAGGGGGAAACTCACAGATGGGGAACACTGGCAGATGTTACACCGGGGCTAGAAATAAACGACCGAATCTATACGGTGAAGAATAAATGAAATGGTCCATGGACCATGTGCTCACCTGGATGAATGTAACAGAAGAACGAACAACGTTCACTTTCGAAACGCATCGTTAGTCAGCGCCACTATCGGACGCCCAAAGAACCAGCACTTACCGCCAGTTTCAAGCGCTGTGGGGACATGCAACTGGATATTGCTCGATCCCTTTCAGGATAAATTACAGCTTTCTCCCCGCAGTCCAACAATGTTGGCATCTAAGTAGTAGATTAATATTTGGTCATCAGAGGCTATATTCTTTTTTCTACCGTCCCTTCACGCTGCGGCATTAGGCCAGTTCTGCATGTCCACATCCTGCGAAAGTCGGCCATGACAGGTCAGAAGGGGTAAACAAACCTTGGGCCCAGTGCATTGTACTAACAGTATAATCACAAGGAGCCAACTGGACGAAATGCACTTAGGCCCCCTAGGCCTAGGTCCGGGGCCTAGGTTAACTTATGTTTCCCCTTCTGGCCTGTCTTGGCCGACTTTTGCAGGATGTCTATTATGACCAAATTTTCTTTTCTAGGACCCGGACAGCTCACTGGGGCCTAAGGAGGCAAAAGAAAACAAGCGAGAATTCACGGAGGAGCAACTTAGGGCTGGACAAGGGGTGATAGGCCTTCAAATGGGCTCAAACAAGGGTGCAAGTCAAGCAGGACAGACCCCCTATGGCCTCGGCAGGCAAATTGAACGCACGAATTTGAAAAATTGAAGTACACCTGATATCTGGATTTTTTTCATCGAATGAATTGCAGTCCGCTATGGACATCCCATCCTGAGAATCTCAGGTCATTTACGGTCGTACCCTCCCTTAATGAACCAAGCGCGAGTGGGGGGTGGGGGAGTCGGTTGTGAAGACCCTGGGTGCGAGGATCTGGACATCCTTGATAAAAACGATTTGATAGAATTTTTCAATTCGTCAGACACGATAAATTGAAGGCAGAAATTTTGCCTTATAACTTAGAAGTGAGGATAAATAATGAATAATTGTATTGAAGTCGTAATCCTAGTCGTTACGACTTGAAACACGGCTATAATATTTGCGATTTACGTGCACTACCGATTACCGTACGAGTCAAAATTATTCTGCCACAAAGTTATGGCATTTTTCGATTTGCAAACGTCTATCAAATTGTTTTTATCAAGGATGTCTACAGCGGACTGCAATTCATTCTGGTAGTTGAAGCCGGCGAGTCGGACTCGGAAAGCTGCACAACCTCTCTAAATGACGGAATACCTCTATATGCCAGCACTACTGAATAAACGTGCTTTGTGGACCTTCACTGTGCCGTTCTTGTAGAGTCACGACTTGACTTCGCTGGCCAGTTACATGTATTTGTATGAAAATCTCAATAACATTCTACGCGCACCTTATTAGCTAAGACCTTCTGGGTCGTATTCATAAAGCGGTTCTATCGTTAGAACCGTCTTAGGCCGGTTCCAAGCACAGTGGTTGACGATGCTTGGAACCGGCCTAAGACGGTTCTAATGATAGAACCGCTTTATGAATACGCCCCTCTGAGTCTATACGTATCTCACAGATGAGTACATTTTTCTATAATACTGGCAAAAAATAAATCTCTATTGCACGTCTACATCTGGTGTGGCTCATTTTTTAATAGAAATTCGCTTGTGGTGATCCACCCCAAGTACCCGACTCTCCAGCATCACCGCCAGACTCCGAACTGACATTGGGTCATATGAATAAAGACTAGCAAATGCTTTTACTTCAGATTTGTACAGAATAGCCTTGTGCATTTGTATTGCAAAATTCAAGTAAAAGCATTTTACTAGTCTTTCATATGACCCATTGACACTCACGTTTATCGATATTTCTTCCCACATGGCCCTAAATTTAGGTGATCCCAGAGGAAGTTTGCCAAATACATGTATCGGAGTCACTTATCAAATAAGAAAGAGAGAAATTCAATAGTCTCGTGCGCAGTGACACATCCGTCCAACAAACCAATCAGGATGGAGTTATCACGATCTAATATTTGACCTTAACATCACGTAGGCTTGACCTCGATATCACTATCCGACTCTGACAATATCACGTAAGACTATTAGAACACATAGGCCTACACTTCCGTACGGATTTGAAATATGCCCCGAGACGACCGGCTGAAGGCCCTCTATAACCCGAGAGGGCCTGAATATCGTCTGCTGAAAGGAGAAGGTAGGTCGTCTGCTTCTGTCGTGGAGCAAACATCATGATCGATCCGCCAGCCTAGGCCTAGGCCTACATTGTATTCGGACGATTGATACAGCATAAACTTCCGGGTCGAGTACTACACATGTGCTTGTGTCTCAGGCCTGCATCTAGGCCTACGTACGTGTACGTACATACGTGAAATTATACAACGTCGCATAAGCCTAATAATATCCATTATCATATTATTTGGAATTATAATTTTTTCGCCCATACTCGACACATTTACTGTACTTGAGCCAAACGACGTCACACCCCTGGAGTGGGGGTGCCAAATACTTAACCGTGGACAGCCGATATCACTTGTACCACACATGGGGCCTATTAATTCGTGTCTTTTAAGATCATCTTTCGTGTTATCATCTCACTGACATGCGCTCATCCTAGCGCTGGCTTTACACAAACTCATGTCTTCGAGATTGGACATCCAGTCTTTGCCGTGGGCCGCATCGCGGGCATAAAACTCGCTAAAGCCGATGACAGACCGGCGCGTACGCGACACGTCGTGCAGTGGTTCCGCCAATCAGATTCTTCGATAGGTGTTTCGGTCCGTGTTACCGTCTCCCTGATTGGTTGAACGCTTTCCCGACGCGTTGCTCACGCGCCAGTCTGTCACCGCCTTTACTATGAGGTATCACGCAAAATTGGCATGAATTTTTGATCACAGACGATCTACAGAGATCTCACTGCTGAGACTTCCAACGAGACAAGGACGTTAGTTCATCACTCGTCCTACACTCAATAATTCAGTGGTATCGGCCTCCGCTCGAAGCTGTCACCCTAAACCACTGAAACATTTGGTGCCAAAGTCCGTTTCTGAACACTAGATGTCACTACCAGTTGTTGACGAACGCGCTCGATGAACCAGCCAATGAACGATCAGCCAATAAGAAACGGTTTCATGTTTTCCTCTACTTGCGTGAAATACTGATCGCTGATTGGTTGATGACAGTTTGCGCCATCTAGCGTTCAGAAACATGAATAGGCCCCATCTGTGCCAGTGGTTGAGAGCGTATCACTAGTATTAAGCTCGAGGCCACTGGGAACGAGTGTACACTCGTCCTTCCAAGTCCCTCTCTCATAATATCAGAAGAAAACACCTTTCCAACAAAGATGGTGGCCTATCAGTTCTCCAACAACGTCGTAACCATTCATTGTCCAAGCATGATACAACACTACAAACGCATCCTCTCGGACAATTATTTTACCTAAACCTTTGGGCCCATGGCCCACTTGGCCAGCTTTGCGTGCCAGCAGCCATTGAATGGTATTAAGCTTTCTGACGTCATATGGTGGGAGCTTTTAGACCGCCACCTTGTTGTAAAGTCTAGTTTGCGTAGACCAAGTTCACGGGAATACGCAAAATACCAATGCCATTCTCTTCTCTCCCATTCAGGCCTCCGAAACACGTTTCCAGCCATTTCTCCATTCCTGACCTCGCATTTTACCAAGTTAGCCCCTCTACTCGATGCCGACGCGCATGCGACTGCGACGGACGCGGCGACAGTGTGCAACGCACTGAACCAGTGGTATAAGAGGAGTGGACCAAAAACAAACGCAGGGGACTTGCTCAGAATCCTATCCAATGCAGGCCCAAGGGCCCTTGCAGGTAAGCTGAGAAAGTTCACCGCAAACTTCGTCATCGAAGCGTCCCGATCATCGCCACTGGTATCCGGTCGTTTCGCCCCCTAAGCCTTTTCGTCCCCTGCAGTCAGTTCGTTCCTGATATTACGGGTTCTAACCGATAACAGAGAGTTTTCGCAAAGCCCCCGAAACGCGAACGTCTATCCTTTTGTTCGGTGCTCTCTTCGTGGCATCGAACAATGGGTTTGGCGTTCGCGTTGGCGTTTCGGGGCTTTGCGAAAACTCCCTAATACGTGCACCGCACCCTGTTCAACTTAGAAGGAGATAACTACAGAATGTCGGAATAGGCCCTCAACTGGTGCTGAAGTTTTGAGACTCCGAACTGTCAACTGTCTGTCTTCGCCCTCCAGAATTTTTCGCCCACGATTAGTTTGCTCCCGAACACTTCGATTTGCCCCCAAAACTTTAGG
>NMRB01001776.1:137405-151701 GCA_002633025.1 Notospermus geniculatus | reverse complement strand
ACCCAGGACGATCCTGGGTAACAAAAAGGATTACCCAGGATTACCCTGGGTAATAATGAGGTGTACCCAGGACGACATTAACCGATTCAGCGGCAGTGGGGGATGATAATAATATGACATGTCAAAAGAGGGATGATAAAAAAGGCCCAGACAACAAGGGCACAAGTAAAAAATTAAACAGACTGTGATTAAGATTGGAGACAACATCATGTAAGTCTGTTGAGGTAGCTATATTACACGAAGAATAAAAAGGGGAAGTACGTGTGTAGATAATCAAAAAAGGAGTAACTGTACAGTCGAATCATTTAAAGGCAAGTTAGCTGCAAGACAGAGCGGCTGTGGATAATTTTCAGGTATAGTGGAAGTAAATAAATGAAACCTTGAACAAAAGAACATGAGACTGACTGTGCGGTCAATCCAAAATAGATTTAGGTAGAAAAACCAACATGAATAGCAATATGACCAGTGTGTTTGTCTCACAGCCACCCTGACGGAACCAAACGACGAATACAATCAAACACAATTTAATTTATGGACAAATACTTGTAGTACCCCAGAAGAGTACGCGATGCAAGTGTTGTTAAGCTGGAAAATATTGGATTAAAGGGGAGAAGCATTAGTCACGGGTTCTGAGCAAGTCAGTGTGACGAAAAGCCCTGACGAAGATTTAGTGCACCTCATACAAAATTAAGCTGAGGATTAACTATGGAATATAATTGAGCAGTCGAGTGCTATAAACTGACAACAAATACGTCCCATACCAAAGTGTACAAATACATGTATGACTAAAAGCCATGCACTGATCACACCCAACGGTGCAAGTTTAGAGTACTGTGCCAATACGACAGTGTACATACATTATACATTGTATACCTAAAAGCACTGCACTGACCTCACCCAGCGATAAAAAGTTTAGAGTACTGTAAGTCAGAGCGACACTGATGATCATCGCACAAAAAATGAAATGGCCAGGGCCATTGTGCTCACCTCTGTGATAAGTCTCCATGGTTAAATGTGAAACTGTGACTCTCATGGTGAATGTTGAAGGATCAGTACAGACACGATAAAGCTGAACACACCAAGAAGTATTTTTATGATCTGATCAGTATTATTAGTTCAATGACATAAACTCAGGTGATGGCACCCAGGAGTACAATTTCTGAATACAAGTGGTACTTGTGAACAAACTGCTTAACAGCGTTCAGGAGATATGGCCGAAAGAAGGTTTTCACAAAGCGCCCCCTACAGGCCAGAGTGTACAAGCAGCAGCGCTAAGTTTCGATCCACAGATAGTTTTTACCATAGGGTACCTGTACACCAAATTTCAAGTTTGTAACCCAAGCGGTTTAGAAACGTGCCACCCCAGTTAACGACGACGGACGACGGACGACGACGGACGACACACCATGGGAGAAGCTCACCTCACAGAGGTGAGCTAAAAAGGTGTCAGACACTACAACAGCCAAAAACTTCAATGCACTTAACACATAGTTGGGAAGTTGCATGAAGAGAGAAAGGAATGTACAATAAGAAAACTACCTGCTAGAATGATTATAACGTATATAATGAGGAAGATTACAAAATACATTTCGTTAACTAATGTCAGTCAAAGGAGTCCATGATGATTCGCAACAACACAGCTATCTAGCGCTGAACAAGTTTCAGGAACGGTGCTTCCTTGAGCTGCTGCAGTTTGTATTTGGCCCGTTCCTGAGGCGGCATATTGAAACGTTTGGTGAGAAGGTCACTGCGGAGTTTACTTAACTTGGGGGGAAGATCAGTCATCACGGACATTTTCAGACCTTTCAGTTGACCAGACGAGTTCAGCACACGATCACGATCCTTCAATGAGTTGAACCGAACGATAATATTTTTCGAATCGGCTGGCCCACCAGGGAGACGATGGACAGCAGTGAAAACGAAGCTATCCACAGCAGGCCTCGGAATTTTCAGTTTCTCAGTCATGAACGTGCGAGAAACCTCCTCAGTACGAGTAGAATCCTCATTCAGAGGTCCGGGAACCCCTTTCAAGACAAGGTTCCATTTCCTCCCCCACAAGTCAATCTTTGTGAGGCCATCTTCAATTGCTCTAGGCTGGTTTTCAAGAGATACGAGTTTGGCTTCAATACCTTTCCCAAGAGTGGCGATTTTGTCATCAAAATATTTGTTCATCAATTCACAGTTCTTCACAGTGTTGTCATGGGTAGCCTCCAATTTGGTTACACGGTTTTTGAGGTCGACAACTTCACCAGAAATACTCTGAAGACTCATGTTTACCTCATAGTGCAACTTAGCGAAACACTTGCTTATGTCGGACATCTCATTGCACTGGTATATCAAGTTCAACACTGGTATATCGCTTCAAGTTCACATAAATCCTTGACCTTTCCTTGCTGAATATCCAGCAAAGTACGTGGCATTGTCACTGATAGACGTTTGCACAAGTGACTGATCCAATATTATAAAAACTAAACACGTAGATCCCACGAAAAAGGGCTAAAACTCGGAGCTACCAAACTCGACGACCGTTCTAATCCGCCATCTTGAAGTTGAAGTATCTGGTCTTGGCATCGAAGCCCTTCCACAGTGTATGTTTGAAGGATGAATGTGTGGCAGGGTCTAGTGATTTGCGTCCCGGGTTCTATGTGTCCCGGGTTCTTTGCGTCCCGGGTTCTATGCGTCCCTAAAGACAGTATTTTGTGTGCAGGGTTCTATGTGTCTTCGGTTCTATGTGTCCCCAGTTCCATGCGTCTGTCTCAATTATGATTGGCCTTGTCGCCATTTTATTCTCAAGTGGAGTCCACGAACTCATATTTTAATCATCATGGATAAAGTATGTATTATCATGGATAACGTATGTATTAACTAAAATAAATCAACGTTAGCATTAATGAACAACTTCCATGATGAAAAGCAGTAGTTCCACGGCCCATCTATCATTACTCATTTTCAATACATACCAAACAATTGCGTGGTTTTTTTGTAAGGTTAATTGGACTTTTAATCTTCCAAAATGCAGGAGCTAGGGTGATGCAGAAGAAAAAAACAGGGGCATGTTTCATAAAGTGACTTTAAGCTAATGGTACCATTAACTCAATGCATTTTCCATTTGATTAAAGGTAGGCCTACCATTAGTGTAAAGTCATATTATGAAACAGGCCCTGGTGAAGAGTCAATGGACAAAATATTATGAATTTTGATGCACGGGCATTCCCTTGGCTTCACACTCCACCAGAGGGCTTTCAAATTCTTAATCCACATTTTTAGTGATGTTTCCAACCGTTATAACATGTATCAGAATTCATAATGAATGCTAACGCTGATTTATTTTAGTTACTACGGGTCGTCGACTCCACTTGAGAAGAAAATGTGGAGAAGGCCAAACGTAACTGAGACAGACACAGGGAACCCGGAACGCATAGAACCCGGGACACATAGGGATTACCCAGGGAAAGTATATGGGCAACACCCATCAGGCATGCCAACGTGGACACAATCACACACAATGAAACACTCACATATATTCACAGTAAGGGATTAGGACCCCCCACGCCCCAGATCACTGATTAACGCCCTTCACAAATGCATAGGATAGGCTACTTGATCGTTGCAAGATCAAAATAAAAAAAATCTGAATTTCGTTTTTTAGATGACGGAATGGCAAATTGGCCTACTGAGAAAGCCAGAGGCCATGAAATATGTTGAGCTTTTTGGACCCGACCCTTTCTAAATGACATACTTCATCGTCTGAGGGGCATCGCAACACGAGCATGGCGACGCCTTCAGTCTGAATTTTGTAGCAAAACGCCATTTGGGAGCTCATATTTCACAAATGCAAAATAATGTTTTGAAAAGACGTTCTCCATTTGGTTTGTCTGCAATCGTTTTGCAGAATGTAGGCCTACGTGTATTCTTGTTTCGCACAACTATGATTGTATAAATATGTGGTGAAGTCCGGCAATATCGACGCTCGGTCCAATGTATGGGGAAGTTAAGCATGGCGCAGACCAGCGATTTTTCGAGCGATTTTCTAGGCGACTGGCCTTGCGACCAAAGTAGCCACTGAACATATTTTTTATTTTTTTTTTAGTTTTTGTTGACTAGTTTGCGACAAATGCTTCCTTGGAAGATCAGTGATGTCACGGATGACATCACTGATCGACCTCAAAGGTAATTATCGCATGGGACGTCATAGTTACATCGGTTGTCGCCCCCATCTTAGTCGCACGTGTGCGCCATGCTAGGTAATACCTAGCATACTATATTTATTAGTTGGATTTTCCACGGATCTTTAATCACACGCAATAGCCGTGGTTACACTACATAAAATCCCCGTTTTTTGCCGTCACACCGATGAATCGCCGGTGTAACGTCGATCAGTGTTCCCCATATTTCTGTGTTTTTCTCATTGTTTCCCTCCTGACAGATTACGCGGCAAATAACCCAACAATAGACAGGATTAGCAACGTCACGAGTACGACTCCGAGTACGAGTACGAGTCCCGAGTTGAAACCGCGCGGGAGTTTCCGTTCGATCGATTCGCAGTCACGACTCCGAGTCCGAGTAAATGTTAGTGTCAGCTATTTTACGTTAGATGGCGCTGCGAAACGTAAACAAAGCAGACGACGAAAAAACCGCTGATCGCCAGTGACATTCTTTGATCGTAATTATTTCAGGCATTCTTATAATATGACAGACTTTATAGAAGGTTTGGGCGTTTTATTTGATGAAGTAGACGATGAAGATGTTATGATAGCGATGGAAGCAGCTGGAATGCTAGATGCATTAGATTTGGGTGATGAAGATGAAGATGGTGGACTTGATCACTTGCAGTACAGGAGATTTTCCCCGGACAATTACACCAGGGTTGCTTTCAAAGAATGCTTTCGCTTCGAAAAAGAACACTTTCCTCGGCTTGTAGACGCCCTGGCAATGCCAGAGGTCATAGTAACAGAGAATAGGACGAAAGCAACAGGGTCTGAAGCTTTGGCAATCACACTGAGAAGGCTCTGTTATCCAAACAGATATAGGGACCTGATCAAAGATTTTGGACGCTCCAAAACAGATCTGGGTTTGATCTTCAATGCTACTATGCACAAGCTTTATGATCTCCACTCGCATCGTCTAACCACATTCAATCAGACCTGGCTGGGTCCTGAGTACCTGGAGCAATATACTGCTGCAATAAGTAGGAAAGGTTGTCCGATGGGCCACATCTTCGGATTCATCGATGGGACCGCGAGAGCCTGCTGTCGCCCAAAGCATGAGCAGCGACTTCTCTACAACGGCCACAAGAGGGTCCATGCTCTAAAATTTCAGGTGAGGCAATGATTTAACCTCAGCTAAAAATCCCTGATGAGTTCTGACATGCCTGATGAATTTGAACATGATAAAGTACATGTACCGAATTAAGTGAATAACTATTGAAATATAAATGCAGAAACTATATTTAACAAAATATATTTAACAAAGAAATTAATTCAATTGCAATAACATCAAAACCCCAAACAAGTTAGGTCCCAGCTTCACTAGATTCATTAGAAAAATTGGCAAATGTGGGTACTTTTCATGGGCGACCCTGGATCTTCAATTTAAAGTTGAACAAATACTCATATTTAAAAATCACTTACACCAACAAGACGGACATTGTATTCAGTAACCTAGAATTTTTCCAAGCCCAATATTTTCACGATTGATGGTTAATTCGCCACAACAATGGGTGGGAAACAAATGGTTGCATATCCTGAAGAGCGTGAACATCTAAGGTTGCCAAAATAAGGGGGTTTACAGTCTTAGTAATCTTGTTGAATCTTCTCAACCCACTCCCGTTATCTCTTTTCAGAGCATAATGGCACCCAATGGTTTGATTGCGAATTTGTTTGGCCCTATGGAAGGCAAGAGGCACGATTGTGCCCTCCTACGAGAAAGCCAGATTCTACAACACATGTCTGAAGCTGAAAACCTTGTCCGTCCTGATGGAACACGCCTTGCAATATATGGTGATCCCGCCTAAAGACTGCAGCTTTTTTGCCCGTTCGGTGGAGCCTATCTAACCCAACAACAAGCCCTATTCAACAAGCAGATGTCAACAGTTCGTGAATGTGTCGAATGGGGATTCGGCAAGATCATTCAGCAGTTTGCATTTCTTGATTATAAAAAGAACTTAAAGGTACTGTTGCAACCAATAGGAAAATATTACATAGTTGGAGCACTCCTAGCAAATGCCCACACTTGTCTATATGGTGGAACTGTTTCTAGCTTCTTTGAGCTAAATCCACCGGAGTTAGAGGTATACTTTTCAGACTAAATTTTCTTGTCTACGTCGTACCGGTACATGTAGTGAAAAATGAAAAACCTTTCGTTTACGTATGTCCGCCGGTCATTGAAATTAATGTTCGTCATAAATGCCGACAACTGAATGATCCCAATAGCCGCATTTTATACTACACACATTCAAACCGGTGTAGACCCTGTTGTGAATTAAACTGGTGTAAGTGACAGCTTGGAGGAATAAAACTGACAGGAGGAACAGCGAGCTAATTGCCCCTCTATAATCCCTTTTTCACACCTCCCCAAACAATGGAACACAAAGACCCGCAGTGTTTGCACAGCAATTAAGTCTGCTCGCTTGAAGTGATCAGCGGTACCGACGCAGCCCGGATTGTCACTGCCATCTAGCGTGAGCTGGTGGTACTATGTGCCGGTATTCGAACATTCTGCGGTCTGAAAATGCACTGTTTACATGGTTTATGTCGGCAGAATACCTGCGCACGTCTAAGACCAGGAAAGACGAAACTGAGATCGGTATTCTAAGCTTTCATTCATGCAAATCGAACAAAATTTACACATTCTACGCCATTTTTCTTGCAATGACATGGATGACGAAAATGTTGAAGGCTCGTAGATTCAAACTGTAATAACTTTATTTCTCATAAAGTCCTGAAGTTGACATAAAGTGATCTTAAAAGATGAGATTTTGATGATTCTCATGATATGCAGCAGTGGGGCGTCGAATGGCGTCGACGATGTTGATCGGTGTTTGAAAATCGGCCTATTCTGCCTGTTCTGAGCCATCTTCATTCCACTTCCAAATTGCGCTAGGTTTATGAACGATAGCGCCGCAACTGCTGGGTCGAATTTGCAGTCCCATACATCAATTGATTTGTCTTTCTTCCCAGTATCTTTATAATTCAAGTTTCATGGCGATATTCCCATTATTTCTCGATAGTTTGACCCGTTTGTAACACTTGTGCGCGAGTTTGTGTACAAAGTGTAGTTCTACGATTTGTCCGCAACAGCGCTGTGTTTTGCGTGGTCGCGTCGATTTTTCGTAGGGGTGGGTAGCAACCTCTACGTCCACGTGTTCAACCGAACTTTTTTCCCGTGAGATTGTGTGCTGAAATGTGGATGTTTTCTGTTGCTATATTTGACTAAATGTAATTTTATTCATCTGACGGACAATAAATCTCTGTCATCATGGAATAAACTGAGGACAGATGAGACCTCTCTGAGAGGCTTGTCTCCCCAGAACAAATAGGCTGATCTTACGAAAGTAGCCGAAGCTTCATCGGAAATTCCGAAGTCGCGGACTCACTCATGCGGTGTGTTTGTTTGGTAATTAACACCTCGTTAAGCCCATACACAATAGGGATCGGCGGTGGCGATGATGAAACCTTTGAAGTGACCTCGCTGTTCCTCCTGTCAGTATAATTCCTCCAAGGTGACAGATATAAATATGCGCATAAATTTGCTCCAGTTTGAAAATTGAGTTGCGCCAGTTTAGTCTAAAATGTATTTAAAGTAAAAAGACAGCAAACATTCTTTTGAGATTCTGAAGCTGTCATTGATGTTGGCCCATAAATTTAGTATAATATGCCCAAGTATGTCCTTCAATTGATCCAATGTCACTTCCGGTGAATTTGCATATGTAACGCTACTAAAATGTCAAACTCACCGAAATTGACATTGCCCCACTGAAGGACATATTTGGGCATATTATACTAAATTTGTTGGCCAACACCACTGACAGCTTAAGAATCACAAAGGAATGTTTGCTGTCTTTTTACTTTTAAACAAGGCTGTACATAGTCATATCTAGTCATCTAGTTTCACATGATGAAACCATTGTGTAACAGTAACACTTTTATCTGTGGATCATAATAAATCTAGTCACTGTTGTCACCACCGGAGTTAGAGGTATACTTTTCAGACTAAATTTTCTTGTCTACGTCGTACCGGTACATGTAGTGAAAAATGAAAAACCTTCCATTTACGTAAGTCCACTGGTCATTGAAATTAATTTTCGTCATAAATGCCGACGACTGAATGATCCCAATAGCCGCATTTTATACTACACACATTCAAACCGATGTAGACCCTGTTGTGAATTAAACTGGTGTAAGTGACAGATATAAATATGCGCATAAATTTGCTCCAGTTTGAAAATTGAGTTGCACCAGTTAAGTCTAAAATGTATTTAAAGTAAAAAGACAGCAAACATTCCTTTGAGATTCTGAAGCTGTCATTGATGTTGGCCCATAAATTTAGTATAATATGCCCAAATATGTCCTTCAATTGATCCAATGTCACTTCCGGTGAATTTGCATATGTAACGCTACTAAAATGTAAAGTCACCGAAATTGACATTGCCCCACTGAAGGACATATTTGGGCATATTATACTAAATTTGTTGGCCAACACCACTGACAGCTTAAGAATCACAAAGGAATGTTTGCTGTCTTTTTACTTTTAAACAAGATTGTACATACTAGTCATAATCATATCTAGTCATCTAGTTTCACATGATGAAACCATTGTGTAACAGTAACACTTTTATCTGTGGATCATAATAAATCTAGTCACTGTTGTCAGTCTTTTTACTTTTAAACAAGATTGTACATACTAGTCATATCTAGTCATCTAGTTTCACATGATGAAACCATTGTGTAACAGTAACACTTTTCTCTGTGGATCATAATAAATCTAGTCACTGTTGTCACATTACTATTCATCTTTCATTCTAAATTTCAATTCCAGTTCACGCAACTGAAGTTCTTTTTCCCTCAATGCCAGTTCTTTAAGCCCTCTCTCATGTGCTATATTCATTTCTTTCTCCTTCAATAAGGCCTCTCTTTTAGACTTCTCTTCTAGATATTCAAATACCAGCGACGCCTTCCTTTTCTTTGATTCTTTACCCATTACTGGTGCCTTCTCATCAGCTGTACCTGGAATTAAATATAAATGGAATTTAATTAATTGAATTAAAACCTCCTACGAAGGAGAATAAAATGGTACATCAACACAACAATATAAAACATTTATAAAACATAAACACACATTAAAAGCACGTTCAAAATGCCTTGACTAGCAATGGCTCATTCCACGGAATCCGACCTACGACAGCCATCACTGATGAGTGACCTCAAAGATAGTCAGTGGGGTAGTCCGGAAAGTTATTACTGTGTGAGACGATTCCTGTCCCCATACATGTAGCATGAAAACAAGAGTTTGCTAAAGATAGCTGATAAAATTATTTCACTTTGGCATCTTAGTTCATTGAAAATGGCTTGAAAGGGGCCGTTCACTTAAGGTTGAATTGTACCAAATTCTAAGAACCACATTTTTTGGCCTATTGGTCTGAGTAGGCTGTGCAGCAGAGGCTTGTGCAGCCAGGTGTGAGGGGAGTATGACATATGGAAGAAAGAGGCCAGGGTAATGGAATTCTTAGATTTATTGTAAAATTGACCCTTAAGTGAATGGCCCCATTGAAAGTAGCCCAAAAACCTTTCTTTCTGGAACTGTACAAATCAAATGTATTCAGAATAAAATGGCAGGTGTGTGACAGCATGCTCGTTTGGCCAGATAAAGGAAAGTGCATTATTTTGACTGTATATTTACCTTCAGCAGGACGAAGACCCTCCATGGCCTTCCTCCTGATCTCTTTCGCCCGCTCTTCTTCGTCTCTCTCTTTCGATTTCTTCTCATCTTTAGTGATGATTGCAACCCTTGCTGCTTCTTCTTTGAGCCCTTGAACGTCCCTCAGCAATTCATTTCTCTCACTTATTTCTTCATCCGTCCCAGACCTATTCGAAAAAGGTTAAAACGATACTTGTAACTGTCAGCGAAAAGACATGATTGACAGTCATATCTCCATCACATTTCTTAACCCTTTCAGTGCCTGGGCCCGGTAGAAAATGTCTACAAAACTGATTTTATTTCACTTATTTTGTTTAGCATTGAAATCATGGTAAACAAAACACTTCCCCCAGGTTGACCAGTGATCTTTTTTTTGAACTTGCATCCTCTTTATCAGCCATAGCTTTCAATCCTGGAAGCATGAATACTTACGCTCGGAGAGAAGCCATTTCATCCTTTGAGAATTTCAGCAGTAGGGTGTTAACTCGATCAGTTATGCTACGTTCTGTTGGAATCACCGAATCGTCATCGATTATTTTGCTCAGCCGCATAGCACTGGTGAAGTTTTTTTTAATTTCACTCTCGGTATGTCCATATTGATGGTTGCTGAAAAACAGAATGCCAAATTTAGCAAAAAAATAAGCGGCCCACACCAAAAACAACAGATTATCTTTTTTTGATTTTCAAAATTCAGCCTATAGGCCTAATTATTTTTCCGGCGGAAATGTAAATAAACTTCACCCGAATGGAGCAGGCCAAGGCCTATTCGATCCAGGGACGGTGCCGGCAGGCAGAATGTGTCCCAGGCATAGGCCTATAAAACATAGCCATTGTTATTTGTTATGTAGCCTAGCTACATGTATGTTTGAGGGAGTGGGAGACACATGGGCCCGAACTTATAAAAGGTGTTTTTCGCCTGTCTAACTTGGACTTGTTTAAGCCTAAACATTTGTAAGACAACTGTTAGACAAGTCTACCAAAACACTCGTGTTTATCGGAATTTCGAACAACGCAAGGATGTCGGTCTAGCTAGTCAAGTCCAACAGGTGATTAAATGGTCTCAACAAAGGCAGTGCCTTTGTTGAGACGATTATATAATGCAATTGTGAAGTGGCATAACTTAGATGACTTCATATTGCACCACATTCGTCACACAGGCCTATTTGTTGTTGTGAATGGATAGATAGTACACCCTTAGTCAAAAGTAAATGCCAACCTAATTTTCCGGCATATTTCCTTGAATATCTTTCATAGCCACATTTTCTTTTCATGCAGATAATCTAGGGCCACTAGGACACCTTTTAAGACCATAAAACTTGAAATTATGAATGAATCACAAGTTTAGACAACTGCAAAACAAGCCCCCTGGCATGTTTTGCAATTCCTTTGTTATTTGGACATCGTCGTCTATCTTTGGACGGCAGTTTTAGACACGTCTAAGCTAGACATCCTTCTGTAATCGCAGTTTAAGCTAGACGACTGATTTAGACTTGTCTTGGCGAGTTAGACTTGTCTAAGGGATAAACATCTTTTATAAGTTCGGGCCATGGATTTTTTCTAGGCGCGGGAGACTGGACACAACATACATGTAGGCCTATGGTGAGTTCTTATAATGGTGAGTTCTTATATAGCGCTTCATAGCGTATTACGCTCTCTAAGCGTTTCACACATTATTACCCCAGCCTATGATTCAGAAACCTTTCTGTAGAAACCAAAGGGCAGCCACAATATAGCGCACACGATGGACATTTCAGGCCAGTTGAGAGTTACAGAGTGGCACGGCCGGGGATCGAACCCGCGACCTTCCGATTACGAGTCCACAGCCCTAACCATTATGCCACCGCATATATTATGCCAGCCTCACAGCACAGGTCTAACAGTACAGTATAGACCTACCCGGTAGGACCATGGCTGGCTGGCTCAGCTCAGGTCAGCCCCCCTCCTAGGCCTACTGTAATAGACTCTCCGCTTTTGCCTTGGGCCCAGACCATGCTGCAGACAGACTGATTGGGTTCGCGCCGCGGCGCCCGGCCCTGTTTGCTGTTGACATGGTTGATCGAGTGAGTCACAAAAGATTCGGATTCTTTCAGTGTGGAGAAACTGATGTCGGCCTTGGCCTAGGCTACATCGTATAAATCTGAATCAGTAGGCCTATGCACATCATCAGCTCTAAAAAAGTGGCGAAAATGGCACCCGAGAAAAAATGCTCTATTTGCATAGTATTCCTGCAATCAAACCTACAAACTGGCCATCAGCGTTTCGCGGACGTTCTAAACATTCAGTAACAGTAGAGAGATACCATGAATCCATGCTGAGAAAAGGAGGATTTGTAGTGGGAAAGCATTTACGAGTAGCGGCAGCTCAATTCGTTTTCACGAGCGAGTACGACTGAAAAGCCGGGAAACCCCTCCGCAGTTGATGACGTAGTACGCAAAACAGGAATCACCTCGTACTCGGAGTCGGAGTCGGGCGGCTGCTAATCCTGTCTAATAACCATTCTAGGCCGCGTCTATTGTTTGGGAACACCGAGCTACAGAAACACTCACATATGTTACACCTGGCTTCAAGATACCCGTGTCCGAAAAACATGGGTTTTTGAAACACGGCAAGCTTGCTCTGCTTTTCGAAATCCCCTGTTTTCGTTAGTTCTTAGCACTGCTACAGATGGCGCAGCCATTAAGTGACGTTAGGCTAGTGGCAGGACCCCAAAATTTTCAACATACCCCTCCCGTATGTATAACCAGCTAAAAAACTGGTCTCATTTGAATCGTTTAACCTCTACGTTATGGATCTGGTGGTTGTAGGGACGTAAGGGGTACACAACACAGATTTTTGAAGTTCAGAAGCCGCAGACACTGACTTTATCATTGGACGAGAAATTGAGGTTTGCACAGGAGAATGGGACCCGATGTACAGCTCACTTTCGAGCCGTTGGATTTACGCCCCATAAATGTATTACCAACCTGGTGCCTCGTGGTAAAATAAGCATGTTTTTGTAGTTTTTAACTGGTTAGATAGTACTTTTTGTTTGGCATTTCATACACGTGTATATAAGCGACAAGTCTCTTCATGAATTTGTCAGCGAGGGAAACGTCAGAGAAATTCAAATCCTGCTAGATGGCACACCTTCTTCCACATGTTGCAACCCAAAACAAGAATGGCTTCCCCTTCATTTTTGAAGTAGTAGCGTCCATTGTCATTAAGTGTAAAATTCACAACTTTAAAAATACTGTCCGTTGTGAAGTCTTCTTCCTCATAAGCATTTCGTTCAGCTTCGTACGAAATTTGTTTACGAAACACGTCCTTGTCATCTACAACTATGATAGTATAAGTGTATGGACGAGAATCATCACTGTAATTTGCCGCAGCCTTTCGCTCCGCGAATAAGCGACGATTTTTACTAGGCATTTCACGTGTGGAGGCCACATGTTTGTCCATGAAGGTTTTTGCCACCTTGTAACCTGAAATCAAGTCGTTATAGAAGACAGTGAACAAATTCTTATGCAGTATTGAATGAGTTGATTTTTTTCGGCGCCCAGGAAGGGATATGGGAATAAAAATAATAATTATCTCGTAAATAGTCCACTTTCATCATCGACTTTTATCTCGTATACATACGACTTAGTCGACTTTGCCAAGAAATAGAGTACATATATAGTTTAAAACTTTTATTACGTATATGTATATATTCCACTTTCACCCCCAAAATTGTTGTATTTTTATGTCGTATATAGTCGACTTTTTATGTCGTATAGCCGACATTTTATGTCATATATTGTCGACTTTTTAGTGAGCTTCTGCAAGCGCCCGGTTAGGGTCTACGACGACGTTTGTCTATTGTGTGAGTGCACCCAAACAATAGATAAACGTCGTCGTATGGCCTAACCGGGCGCTTGCAGAAGCTCTCTATTATCTCGTGTGTATAGATGAGATCAAACTTCGTAATTAGGTCATTGCCATGGATAATTCGCGCCTGCGCATTTTGCCGTTTTCCTTGGTCCAAGCGGGAAGTCGATGTTTTAATGGCTTTCAACGAACGATTTGCCGGTGGGTCGCACATTTTGCCGTTTTCTGTGGGCTTTTCGCCCAGCTTTGTGTTTATAAGTGTGTGGGTCCTCGAGATAATCACCTGGTGCTCCTGAAAATCGTTACCATCATGAAAATCGGGTGAGATTTACAGAAAAATTTGCCCAGGTTGGGTCTCCGAATGGACAAAAGTGGCGATGCACGTGGCCGGTCGATCGCGAATTCACCCCATTCTTCGCTCAAACTTTGGGAAACCAGCGGGGAAACCAGTGATTTTTCCGTTCCACAACTGCTACCAGACCCGTTCACAGTGTAATTAAGGGCTCCCCTGCAGAAATATCGAAGAGAACCACCA